>MBAC02009525.1:0-59674 GCA_001712635.2 Nothophytophthora sp. Chile5
TTCCCACCAGTTCACTCCTGGCGCGACTACGTATCTCAATACATGCAAAGTGATCCCGCTCGTCACCAATGGCGAGCGGGCAAAGACATGGTGGGAGCTGAAAAGGAGCACTACAAAGGACGGATTTCGACGATGAAGCTCTTCTCCCAGTACCTCACCGAAGAATGTCACGGCGATATGGATAAGCTCGAACGCTTCTTCAAACGGAAACTGGGAGTGAAGAAGCTGAACATCCTTCCTCTGGCAGCGGCAATGCGACGGGAGAATGCGCTGAAACAACAAGTTATGCAACGCAGCTCTGAAGCAAGAGCTGGGCCTGCACGTTCCGCTGGCCATAAGAGTAAGAAAGCCCGAAAGCGGAAATAAAGATAAATGGTGTAATTTCAACAAAACCTTACCGCGCTTGAACTAGACCCGGGTTCACGTTGAAGTCCACGCTCTCCATGCAGAAGCCTAGGAAACGTAACTCCTCTTGCACATGCTGCGGCGCTTTCTGAGGCAGGGGTCGCTGGTTGTGCTGTTCGATGGTGTGGCGCTTTCTGGGAATCGGACGGTAGACGACAGTGCCGTATGCGCTGGCGCCGCTCGCATGCTTCGCATCCTCTCTCGCAAACGGGCTGGGCACGCCGAACGTTTTGTAGAAGGTGCCGTTGCCGCTCTTGAGCACCTGCTGCGACAGACTCTGGCCGATCATCGTGGCTTTCACACCCAGACAGTCAGGGTGGTACATATGCTCTGGGTCATCCTGCGTCGGCAAGTCCTTCGCGTTCTCGGTCATCAGGAACATGTCGAAGTTGGACTCGTCACGCTTGCCAAAGAGCACCACGATGTTGACACACTTAGTCACAATGTATCACCCAAATACAGGGCGGGTGCTGGCTATGAGGTGCGCCAGGATGGTGTTCCGTGGCGAACACCATGGCATTACCCTGCTGCGCCAGCTCCTCCATCACCTAATCCTTTGTCGCGGTCACAAAGTAGAGGGCGCGGTCATTGTAGCGGCGCACATGGGTGTTGGCGCGGCTCGTGATGCGGTCGAAGCCGGCGCCGTGCTCACACACCTCGCCACTTGAGGCCCTCCACCTTGGGGGTGTTCACGTGCAGCTTAGTGTGCAGCTGCATCTCGCACTGGTTCACCAGCGACCAATTGACCTCCATCGCCAGGGACGCTGCAAGCTCCGGCATCTGGTCATCGCGGCGGCGGAACGTGAATCGGCGACGCGTGCTGCTCAGGCGGCCCCAGCGCTTGTTCTGCTCTTGCTGGCCCTTCATGCACAGTTGCGCCGACGAAACGGCCGCCGCGACCGCCGAAATGCTGCTGGTTCCAGGTAGGACGCGGCCGATTCTCGGTCTTGGGACACGAGCCCTAGGACGTGTCCTCCGTGGCGTTCTTCTTGGGGTCGTGCACTCATACAGAAGGAGCAGCAAATCTCATGGCTGGTGGGGAAGTAACTTGTATAAAAGAGAGTTGGTGAGGCGCTATCAATCGGACAGTGGCTAAGTAATATAACCGTAATAAACCCACAAAATCCGTGCAACTTCTCCAGTTGCATGGCAGCAAACGCAGTTGCACGAGCCACTTTCGCAGCAATTCATAGTCAATTCAAGTGTCGGAAAGTCCCCTGCCGGGGACTCGTGCAACCACCTATCCCTGATCAAAATTATATGGCTGAAACTATTGAAATTTTCGTTTACCCTATCCCGTATCAGTTGCACAGCTCGACGAAAGTTTGGACCTGTTCGTCGATGCTCGTGGGTGCGTAAGCCACCAGTTTGTCCACAATTCGCACTAAACTGACACGGGTGGCGAAAACTCAATTAACGAAAGCGATCATTTTATATGCCCATGAATTGTTTCGACCTTTTTATCCGTTTTATTGTTTTTATGTTCTCTTTTTCTTGGTATGTTTTGAACTCGTGTCGCCGCCGCTTTTGTCGCCATCGCCGTCGTTCCTTTTTATATCTTTGCCTCGTGATTGGCGATCTAGTTGAGGAGTGTCCTCACTGCACCGCGTGCTCTGCGCCATCTTTTCTGTTGTTGCTTACCGCACTTAGTAGCGACGATCTCCAGTCGGGACGGCATCGTCACGCATTCTGCGGTCATCGTCGCCGCTGCGACGGTCACCCCAACGCGAGCTTTGACGGGGGCGACCGCCGCTACCCGAGTACGAAGCCATGCCCGGTCGTTGAGCGAAAGGCCCACTGCTGCCTTCATTGCGATGATACGAAGACGGACGAGCCGAGCCCGCCGAAGGAGCCACCAGCGCCTTCATCTTGAAAAACTGCAGCGCCTGCGACAGCGTTGGCAGGATGGACGACTCAATCCGACCGAAGAAGCGCAAACCTCCCGACTTGACTTCCATGTGGCAGCTGCGCGGCGTCTCCCGCGCGATATACGTGATTGAGAAGCAGCCGGGAAACTTGTTGTACACGTGGATCGTGTATGGGATGCGCGACGGGTGCTCCTTCTTCTGCTTGATCAAATCTTCCTCCACGCTTTCCCGCGGGCCGCTCTTGTAGTACTTGTAGCGCACCACATCCTCCACAAGACCGTTCATGGGGTCCACGAAGCGTGCGATCAATTCGTCGATGTTCTCGTAACTCTCTTCCTTCACGATCAGTGTTTGACCAATGCGAGCATCCGAGGGCTTGTCCTTCTCTTGGATGTCAAAGTGTCGGTACACGCCATCCAGCATTTTCCACGTCAGCGTGAGGTGGTCCGTACCCAGCGTGCTGGGACGAATGACAACCTCTCCAACTGGCTGCTCTCGCAAAAACTGCATTGCCGCCTGGCAGTTGATGTTGCGAAACACGGGGTGCGCTATCTGGCGCTTTTTCCGTCGAGACGGAGGACCGCCCGAACCACGCACAGCCTGCGTAAAAGTCGACGTCTTTTCATCTTCTGCAGGTGGTTCGTTCAACAATCGATCGACGCGCTCCATGCTGTCAAACTCGACCCGCTTAGAGTCCGTGTAGCGCGGGAAGCGTTCGGGGTGGAAGCACATCCCCATGTCGATCAATGAACGGCGGTTGCAGCCAATCTGCAGCTCGTACCGACCGTCGCGATCCGGCTGGATAGCCAGGATTTTGGCATTGACAGTAATGCCCTTCGGGAATTCCTGTGACCGAACATCTTGGAGGTAGTCCGGCAGCCGTTCCCGATGCAAACTCGAGCGCATGCCGCTTTGCAGGCGAACGCGAACAAAGTCGTCGCCCGACATGTGCAGCAGTGAAGCTGGAACGATCATTCCGATGCTCAGCGTCTCCGTCGTTTCGCCGTTGAGCAAGAAAAAGAGCTCTTCATCCTTCGGGACTTGGTACTTCGAGCGCTTGTCGAAGTACGGGTAGCGCAGCTCCCGCTTGATATACTCGAGCGTGTGAAGCTTCGGCCCCTTCTTCTGAAGCTCCAGCCGTCCAGCGTACGCCGACAAATCCAACTCTGACAACACATCTTGGATCTCAGCATCGCCCAATCGAGTGTTCGGAGCAGCGTTGCGGCTTCGAATAGCAGACGCAGATTGATACATCGTGTCCTCGACGGCGTACGAGTAGTGGTTCGGGTCGTACATGTCAATCGTCGAGTTGTTGTTTGCATCGCCGCAAATTTTCACTGCCATGTAATAGCTTTCCGGGTGAATGCGCGTATCATCCAACGGGTTCAAGGGCGCCTCCCGCAACGCATCGCGCTCTCGGATGCGAATGAATCCGGCGCAATTGCGATACACAATCTTGCCCATAAACCCTTTCGACAAGAGCTCTTGGCGCCGCTCGATGTAGTTCTTCGCGCGAACTTTCTCCAGCACCGAGACAGCTTTCACGGGGCCCAAACCGCAGATGAACTGCAGCTGATACGATGTGTGCTTGTGGTTGGCCAGCAAGTTAATATCCACACCGTATTTGTTGACGACTTGGACGAACACGCGATCGTACTCTTTCAGGAGAAGGTCCTTCACCAGGGAGTGCTGCATCATGTGAACGTTCAAGTACAGCAGCTCTCGCCCACGACTTGGTTCATCCATCGACACATTCCCCCACATCGCACACAGCTCCGATGCAGGATTTCTCAGATAGCGGCCAAGGCTTATCGCCGCACGGACGTACTCCGATTCCTCGGGGAACTCTTGCTCCGCGCGCTTCGACCGGCTGTACATACTGGGGACATCATCTTTCAGGAAGACAATGTCGAGGAAGTCCTGTCCATCCCCGTTGCCAAAGCGAGAGGCATCATGTCTACCCAGCAGACGCCGAACTTCATCAACAACTCCACCCATGTCCATACACTTCATCCCGGCCGAGACATTGATCACGACCACATGAGTGCGCGAGTGCTCCGACAAAAACTTTAGCAATGTGGCAGACAGCGTCTGAATGTAGTTCATGTCCCGCTTGCAGTAACCTTCCGTCTTGTCCACCAGCTCTCCATTCACATCAAGTGCCACGATGTGCGCGATCGAATCCATTCCGCTTTCAACCCAAATCGAAACGATGTACGGATCCACCCCGTCTGCAGGCTCATACGGTCGAACCGACAGCCGCTCGCGCAACGCGTTGCCGCACATCTTGACGACCACCTCACGCGAAGCGACGACCAAATCCCGCTTCAGCTCGTTTTCAAACGACAGAATCATGAACGAGTTGATCGCTTCCTGAAGAACCAGATGGCGCTGCGATTGCCACTCCTCGTTCACGCCGACACCGGCGGGCAAAAGATAAATCGGTTCCAGTGGGTCCAATAGATCCTGCGCCTTCTCGTCCACGATTTCAATCTTCAGCAACCCCTCCTTCTCTGCCCGCGCGATCTTTAGCCACACGTCACCCGCCTCGAAGAGTTCCAGAACAGGCATCTTCTCAATGTACTGCAGTCCGTGACAATAGTGGAACTCGTCAATTTCTTCGCGGCCCTTGATCGTTGCTTCCGTGCTCAAGACAGCATGCTGACGATACAGCTCCCGAATGCACTTCCGGACATTGGGCTCCGCGGCGACCTTACTGGCAGCGATGTGTCGGGCACCTTTCATCACATCATCGACCGTTGGGAATTCCGTGGACGTGTGCTTCTCGGCGAACACGCTAGGGTCTTCTTCTGGAGTTGGGATCTCTCGCAGCAACTCCTCGTGCTCCACACCCGCCACGATACCACCAAGCACGGACGCATTCATCGTGAACGCCAGAGAAACCGACCGCAGTCCTGCCTTTGTGCAGATTTGATAGTAGTTGCGGCGGACGGGGCGACGGAACTGGCGATCTGCACCCTCCTTCACCTGTGACGTGGGCTCTTGGGCATCCAGAGCGAAAAACTCCGCCAAATCCTTGTACGTTTTCTCGTTCGTGGTGCGAAACAACTGCTCGTAGCACTTGCGCACAAATGGCGCCTCTTTCGCATCCGACGAATCCACCGCCCGCTGAATCCCGCTCTGGAACGAGCGCCGTTTGCGCTCCAACTTGTCCCACTTGATGTCCAGATCCAGAATCTCGTAGAGGTTGTCGGTGTGTAGTCCCGCAACTTTCCAGTATTCCTTGCAGTAGCGCTGCACAAACGCTGGCTCCAGTTTCTCGTCGTGGTAGAAGCGCAGCACACTGTCAATCGCAGACACGATTTCACCGCGCAAGGCTGCCGAGCCGCGCTGCCCTTTCCGCTCGAGACTCCTGATGACAAAGTCACTGATCCATTCGGCCTCCTCGCCGCGGTCTTCCGCGTCCGGGAATTCGCGGTTCTTGAACAAATACTGGTACCGTTCCGGCAAATCGCTGTCTCGAACGGCCAATACGTCTGACGTCATCATGTGCTCCTTCAGCACGCTTGGCTCAAACTTCTCCAGCAGGATAGCCTTCTTCGATTTATGGCTCATTTTTGGCTCCGGAATTGCGCCGGCCGTGGCCTCCAGGAAGCCGTCCATATCCCCAAAGAGCTCCTCGGCTTCGCCCATCTGATACACAGAGGGTCCTTGCATGGAAGTTGGAATTGGCTCCTGCTTGCGGCGACGACGTGGTCCGTCACGCCCTTCTTCGTCGTCATCCACGATGAATTCGTCAATGTCGTCGCTTTCGTACTCGTCGTTGCCCAGATAATTGTTGGCACGCGCAGGCGTCGAGTCCTCCTCCTCCTCGTCTGAGTCGCCGAACATGCGGTAGCTCAGCTCGCGGGACATGAGACCGGAGTCGTCCTCGTTCTTTCTCTTTCGCGACGACCGCCCTGTGTCCTCGTCCTCGCTGTCGCTGCGCGCTGGACCGGCATCCATGCCCATGTTCTCGCGGACCAGCAGCAGATCCTCGTCGTCAATCTCTTCCACCTTTTGTTTCAGACGCTTCAGCTTTTTCTCTTTTTTGCGACGGCGGCGACGGTGGCGTCCTGAATTGATTGTGTCATATGACGAGGACAGACGGATACGCACATCCATTTCCACACGTCACATCATGTGAGCCTTCTCAATGAACGAAGCAAGATGTCAAGCGGCCCTCGATCCTTACCAGTATCTTCGTCCGAGTTCTCGTCCTCCTCGTCATCCACCACAAACCCGTCGTTCTCGTACTCGTCGCGACCCTCTCCTTCTTCCTCATCGTCGTCATCGTCGTCATCCGAATCGCCGCCCGCAGCATCGTCGCTTTCCGACGCCATGTCCTCAATGAAGGCTGACTTCGGCTTCTATAAGCCCCATAGCACGGTCATGGACAAGGAAGCAATCAACAACACGCACGCACGCACGCACAGCGAAGCCACACACGCCGCCCATGATCTCGCTAGGAGAGTGACAGAAGACTAAGACCCACCTTATCCTCTTCGTCATCGCTCGCCTCCACAGCCTTGGACTTCTTCGACTTATTGCCCTTGGACTTGGACTCGCTTAGCTTGCGCTTCTTACCGCTGCTAGTCTCCGCCTTCACCTTCGTCTCGGCGCCCGAGTCTGAGTCCGACACCGTGGGTGAACCCGCACCGAACAGCTCGTCTGTGCTCCAGAAGAGGGACATACACACGGCGTGACGCCATACGATCTTGGTTAGAGTATTGCCCGCATCGCGCTGCCTCCACAGCCATTCGCCACGGCCGACCGCATCGCTCATACGCGTCTGTCTACATTCGCTTCCGCCTAGTTCCCCTCTCCTTTAAAACAAGGACAAGAATAGACTGCGTACCGTCCGAAGTGGTCATGCTTGCCGCTGGATATGGAGCTTGCGACTTCCTGGTCGTCTCGAGCGCGCGCCAAGTGCACACGCGAACGTCTAGAAGGAGGGGGGAGAGGTCACGCGACGCACTTCCACCTGTATGTTGCCGGCAGACGCTTCCTGTTCCTCCTGCGCTCTCCGCTCGCTCGCGTCGATACGATCCTTGCTCCTGTTCCCGCTCGCTGTCTGTCTGCCACCGAACGCTCTTTGGCTCGTTCGTTAAACCCAAACTGTGAGGAGAACAAGCCGCTGCTGCGAGGGGGACTGCCGGGCGCTGTATAAAACAGGGTCGCTGCATCGCACACACCCGATAAAACCGGTACTTGTCCATAAATACCAGAGCGCTGAAGTTCAGACACTGGACGGGTGTCCTGAATTTAAAAAGACTCTGGACATTTGTCTACTTATTCTCTGTTTATGGACATGGGAAATAGAATGAAAGCTGAAAAATAGAACGAAAGCAGAAAATTCGAA
The DNA here is from genome assembly GCA_001712635.2 of Nothophytophthora sp. Chile5. Taxonomy (NCBI): domain Eukaryota; phylum Oomycota; class Peronosporomycetes; order Peronosporales; family Peronosporaceae; genus Nothophytophthora; species Nothophytophthora sp. Chile5. The sequence continues at coordinate 7,636 of MBAC02009525.1, forward strand.
GCTCTTTTGCTGGTCAAAAGCGGCACCGCTGGTCATCCGTATCCACCGGATAATCCGGATGTGGCGGCTGTTCGCCTCAAAGGGCAGCATCGAGCTATAAATCACGGCGAAAGATCGCACGAGTTCGACAACAAAACAAGAGCTTTCCGAGCCGAAGTGAGGGCAAAGGATGACGAAGAAGCCCGTACTGCGGTGCTGGCTCGTCGCTGCGCTCAGCCTATGGGTGGGCCTCTTGTCAGGTGCTGCCGAGGGCCAGAGCGCGTCCCCGCAGCTGCTCTGGTGCGCGAGCCCTTTGACACCGGCGTCACTGATGTCTCCGACGGATGTGTGGGTGGATGTGCCCGACACGAGCGTGGTGGTGGATCTACCGAATGAAGCCGTGGTGATGATCTCGTACGACGTCTCCGTCTCGCACATCACGGAGCTGGAGCCTGAGGGCGTTCGAGTGGCGGAAGTGAGTGAACTCTCCTTCCGCGTGGTGGTGGACGGCTCTCCGTACCGCCAGTCTGCGACTACCGTAGATGACTGCGAGCCTCTGGTGGCGGTGGCAAGCGGCTACTTGGTATTGGAGATCACGCGTGGACCTCACAACGTGCGATTACAATGGCGGAAGCGTGGTACACATGTTGTCAAGTGGGCCGTCGCGAGCGATGTCCTGGATGGGTTTGCGGGCGGCAGGAACATGATCGTCTCGGCTCAGCATCGCTTCATCTGGCACACGCAACCAATTAATGCCGTATCCCTCCTGTCTGTGGATAAGTGGGAAGCAGTGCCGGGTATGGTTGTGCGTTTCCGCTTGCTGGAGGCAGCGACCGTGCGCTTCTTCTACCAGTTACCTGTCCGTCCAGAACTGGTCCATTATTCTCGAGGTTCGCTCGCAATTATGCCATGCTTTGTTTAGGATCTATCTTCAGATGTGTATGCTGACTGCATGCTGCATGTTTGGAGCAGATGCGGCTGCGTACGACGAGATTGAGACAGTGCTCGAGGTGAATGGCCTCCGCTATCGAGAGACGGGGTCGTACGGAATCGTAGAGGGGGCCAAGAAATCCACCGTGCAGCTTCAAGGCAGCGTGATCATGAACCTGGTTCCAGGTGAGTATAGCGCCGTTTTGTACTGGAAATCTCTGGTGGGATCAAGCCGCCCGTGGTATTCGTCGCCCGACGCGCTGGACGGTTTTGCCATGGGGCGAGTGCTAGCGGCGGTAGGCGAATGGAGCATAAACTCTGTGTCTGTTTACCATTTGGAGCAGTTCAAGCAAGCTGCTGTGGGGGAGTGGTCCGACGTTGGCGACTCTTTTCTTCAGTTCACATTACCCAAAGCGACACAAGTCAAACTGAGTTACAACTTGCCCCTTTCACAGAGTGATAATCCGCAATTTAGCACCTGGACGGAGAATTCCTGGGACCGAGTGCAAACCCGTCTGGTCATCGACGGGATCGCGTACCGGCACGTTTCGTCGTTGGTCGATGGAAGTGTCCGCGGAATCAAGAACGCAAAGGCGAGTATGGTGCTACCATTGGCAGGTGGGAGTCACGTAGCCAGACTGCAATGGCAAAATGTGGACAACAGCCAATGGAGAGCGGTATCCTTCATCACGGATCAGGCTTCGTCCTACGCAGCTATATTTCTCACGGTGAATACGTGGAACAACGATCCGAGGATTCGAGCGCCCGCACTTGTTTCTGGGTATGAAGATGAGACTCTCGAAATTTCTGGCGTTTCGATTGGTGATACTGACGGCGAAATGATACTGGACTATGAAGTGACGGTCACGATGTCGGTTCAAAATGGCGTGCTATCGCTTGACCCAACGCCTGGGATCACGTTTGGTTCAGGAAACGGGGACCGAAATGATTTCTTGTTATTCAGCGGTACCTTGAGCAGCGTGAATGCTTTCTTAGCTCAAGTGTGGTATCGAAGCTACCTGAATTGGTACGGTGATGACGAGCTTCGACTGAAAGTGGCCGACCAAGGCGTCACTGGATTCACTGCTGCAACAACGGATGAGATATCCGTCACAATTCACATCGCTTCCGTCAACGACGTACCTCAATTGCTCGTGCCGACCACCCAATTCTTCCTGGAAGATCAGCAAATTAGCATTTTTGGTGTTCGCGTTCATGATGTCGACCCTGGGTTTCCTTACAGCAACTCGACATTCGAAATCCAGCTGTATGTGCTGAGTGGTGTGATCACGCTGTTCACGACGGCTGGAGTTGATGTCATCGAGGGTGACGGGGTGTCGGACCAGATTGTGCGATTCCGCGGCGGCTTGCGTGCCGTTAATGCAGCAATATTCGAGCTCAAGTATCAGCCAGATACAAACTTCAACTCACAGCAACACGTAGAACAGCTGGGTATACGCGTGCACGATTTCAACTATCTGGACGGCACCGTTACGGAAGCATTCAAAAGCATCTTGCTGGAGATTCAGAGTCGCGATGACCCGGTTTTGATGGTGCCTTTGGAGTTGTCCACAATAACGATTCGCGGCTATGCCATCCAGTCGTCGGCTGGCGCAACCGGGGCAGCAATGTTGTTTGCTCGCTTGTTCACCATGACGCCATTCGGACAAATCCAGTTTTCTCGACTGAGCAATACGTTTTCATCCAGCGTCTCGAAGCTTCCGGAGGGCGATGAACCATCTTCCTGGATTGAACTGAGCGGCCCGACCGAAGAAGTTGGCGCCATTGTGAAGTCCATTGTATTTTCTCGGGCACCAACGTTTTACGGATACGAGGTCCTCTTTGTGCGCTTGAGCCCGTTGCCAGACTTTTCAATTGTGGAAGATTCATCCGTTCAATTGGGCTTACACGGAAACAGATCAAGTGAATTCTGGTCCATTTCGAAGATATCACCACCGCGTGGTCATCTTGGAGGAGGGACGCGCGTATTGGTGACTGGAAAGGGTTTTCAGCGGTGGCCCGATGATGCGCTTTGGTGCCGATTTGGTCGGAACGCACTCGCATCTACCTCTGTTATCTCTGATACGCTCCTTGAATGTGTCACGCCGCCTGCAAGTTCAGCTTCGCCCAGCTTGACGTTCGTCATGGTGACCAATGGAGACAATTTCTTTTCAAATCCCATCCCGTATTTGTACGAAACAAGCTGGACAGCCAAATCCATTTCTCAATTGGAGGGTCCCAGAAGTGGCGGAACCCAGGTGGTCGTTCAGGGGGAGGAGTTCCCGAACGACGTGGCACTGGAATGTTTATTTGGTGAAGCTGCTTCTCCAGCGCGCTTTTTGTCGCCAACGTCGGTTATGTGCCAGGCACCAATGGTGGATAACGAGACATCCCAGGTTCCGCTCAAGCTTACGACGAACGGACAGGAATTCTCGCAGCCATTTTTGTTCACCTATCGTGGTAAGTTCAGCGCAGGGTAAAGGTGGAGGTTGCGAGCACTGCTAACGCGACCGTTTGATGTCATTAGGCTCGCCTGAAATCTACGGCATCAGCCCGGCCTATGGGGTCTCAACTGGAGGTGACCCGGTTACCATAACTGGAGTCAATTTCTTTCCGGAGGCGTTAATCAACTGTATCTTCAATGGAAGTCTCGTCACAACGGCACATTACGCGTCTGCGCAGAAAGTCGTATGTCTCTCACCTGCGCTTCTCCTGCAAGAAGCAAGTGAAATGCTGGAGATGACCGTCGCAGTGGCATCGGAAGGGACCAACTACGAAGCACCTGAAACGTTTACTGTCTTTGGTACGTTCTTCATACCTGCTGTATCTGCCTACACAAAATGCGCTTTCTCTGTTGTTTGTTTTTTAATTGAAATTCTGACTGCCCGTTCTTTTTAGCGCCTCCAATCATCATGGATTCGACGCCTGGGTTCATTGTGGGAACTGGTGACGTCTTGACTATACATGGGTCTCACTTCCAGAATTTGAGCTCGCTCTCGTGTCATTTCAGTGGCGGTATTACGCTATCGACTGATGTTGGCAACGCAGTCTTCATGAGCACGTCATCGATACGGTGTCACGTTCCTGTTCTTCGAAATCCGTCAGCTTGGATACATCTACGAGTTTCACTTAGTGAGGCGATTGGCATGAATGACGCTTTGGGCAAACCGAGCTATCTGATTCACTATGCTCCAGTACCGACAGTGATATCTGCGAGGCCACTCGTGCTCCCCAGTGTTGGAAGCACCTTGATTACCATCGAAGGACAAGACATGGCTGATCTCCATCGCTTGCGGTGCAATTTTATCGGCGGTGGGTGGACTTGGATGAATGTAACATCGCCTTCGACGGGGACGTGTGTCACTCCGTTTGTACTGACACACGAGTCGCTTTCGCACCAATTGCTACAAGTGGAGAGCGTTCTCCCTCAGAAGATGGTACTGGCTGCATTTGAGTATGTCATCATTGATCCAATTGGAGTGCAACTTGTGACGCCAGCACTCGGACCGATTTCCGGAGGGACGCTTATCACAGTTCTGACCGACAGTACGCGCCTGCTGAGCGTGTCAACATATTCTACGCTGCAGTGTATGATGGGACGAGCATTGGTTGCTGCAACAGTATTGAATGACTCCGCGATCTCGTGTAGTAGCCCCGCAATGCCGAAAGTGATAACGGTACCCGTGGAGATTTGGTTGAGCGAGACTCGCGTTCAGCCGGGCACTAGCAGCTCAGCATTTACCTATATTGCTGCTATCAGAGTGGAGATGGCCGTTCCTTCTCGAGCAAGCGCACTCGGGGGTACTCTTATTAAAGTACGCACGGCGGATCCTGTTCACGAAGGCATCAGCTGTTTGTTCGGATCGCTTGTCGTCCCAGCTGCAGTTATCGCGGAGCAAATGATTGAATGCGTGTCGCCACCGCACGAAGAAACGTCGGTCATCCTCCGTCTGGGGGACAGTGGAGGTACTACCGTTTCCGAAAATGCACTGGTATTCGAGTACTATCGGCGCTCAGACTCGATCTCTTTGTTTCCATCGAGTGGAATTGTTCATCAGAAGACACAAATTGCCATAGAAGCGCAAGATCTATCCTCCGCTGTCGAGGTGGAGTGTAAATTTTGGGGCGAATCGGAAGCAACTTCTGTCATCGAACGTGCTACCATCATTTCCAACACTTTGGGGAAATGCGGCATTCCTGCTGTTTTCGAACCCGATTCGGAGCTCTCTCTCTCAATTGCCTTTGACAACCGTACGGTTGTCCACGGCATGAAACTTCTCTACATGGCCGACTTAGCTGTGCAATCGGTCAGCCCTACCGTTGGGGTTGCTGGCAGAAGAAACCTGATTCAAATTGAACTGAAGAACGAGGGTCTGCCGCCTGCAAATTACTCGTGCATGTTTGGAGGAAGTGTGGTGCTTGCCGGAGAATCGGATCATCCCGGACAATCCATTTTCGAATGTTTATCCCCACCGTCAAGTGGAATAATGGAAGTCCCGATAACAATCAGTGCAAATGGCATTGACTACTTCGCATCGGAGAGTGAAATGCAGCGAACGTTTCGGTATGTGACCCAGCCATCCGTGTATTCGTTTTGGCCCCAGTCTGGGTCAGTACGAGGGGGAACGAACCTCATGCTGAGTGGCGATGGTTTCATAGAAGAAATGCAGTTACTATGCATCTTCAACAATGATACAGTAAGAGTGGCCGAAAGGTTGAATGCAACACACGTGTCCTGTACGACCCCAACCGATGTACAAAGGCGCGAATTTGCAACGATAAGCCTATCCGACGCTGGGAGAACCTTCCAGCTCGATTTGCAGCGCCAGTTTCGATTCTCAGGCGACATTCAAGTGAATGGATTGTCCCCATCAGTGATACCCACAAACTTCAAAGGGTCGATGCGTGTGTTTGGCGACAACTTTCCATCCTCGGCTCTTTGGCAGTGTCAGTTCAACTCTGCAGTTACTAAGGGAGCCTGGATTTCGGCGACAGATATAATCTGTCCGATTTCCTTGAATTTGCTAAGTGGCGAACGGAGTGGAGCGCTTGCTATCAGCATAAATGGTCAAGAGTGGAGCGAGCAACTCCCAGTTGAAATCGTTCCCGAATTCGCTCTACACACGGTAGAGCCGAGTCTCTTCGCGTGCTCTAGAATTGATGATTTGCGTTTGTCGGGTACTGGATTTTCGAACAGTTCACGGATGGCATGTGTTTTTGATCAGATCCCAGCACCAGCACGATACGTGAGCGATACTCAGGTGGAATGCCGTCCGCCCTTTTTTGCGAACACAACGGATTTGACTGTGACGCTTTCTGGTTATGACGGATTTGTCGCGGATGGAGTTGCGCCAGTTTCATGCATGCGCGCTCCAGTCATTCAACAATCTCATCCTAGCAGTGGGAGTTCAGCCGGTGGAACGTTGATCACTGTTGTTACAGACGGCGCTTCCAACCTATTGAACGCTCAGGAGATACGTTGTTGCTACAACCAGTTGTTCTGCTCGTTGGCCTCGGTGGTAAATGCATCGACAGTGCAGTGTGTCACTCCTGCCGCGATCTCGGGACCAAGTGTATTGCACATTTCCATCGGCTCAAAACAACATGGTCGGGTGAATTCGACCCAAGTGGACTTTTATTTCATGTCTGGTCATCACGTATCAAATGTTCTTCCCCGGCGCGCATTTGTGTCCCCTAGTTTGACGCTGGCAATTTACGGAAAAACGTTCGTGCGCTCCGAAGAGTTTCAATGCATTTTGCGAATCGATTCTCGTGACTACGTTCTGCCTTCGGAGTGGCATTCCGACAGTCTGATTATTTGCGCACAAGTGGAGAGTAGTATCGGGCAGCAAGTGGTGCTTCCTGCTGAGGCACAGGTGCTACTTACAACGAATGGGCAAGACCGCACGGAATCGGGATTTAACGTCACGCTGCTTCGTCAGCCTGAAGTTCGGGCAATGGCACCCTTTACGTCCAGCCCTGCCTTGGATTCTGAGCCATCTCTCGCGTTGGTTGGATTTGATTTTGATTCTGGGCTGGACCTATTTTGTAGATTTGATTCTCCTGGGAAGTCAGTCTTGACGGTGGCACAAATCGTCAACTCAACGCTGATAAACTGTCCAGTCCCTCCGTGGAGCAAAACGGATACATCTACCCGTATAAGCGTTTGGTCCGGAATCAATGGGGTGCTCAACCACGGCGATAATGACTTTTCTGTCAACCTCACAACCGACAGGTCCTCGTGGATGCTCCAGCCAAACTTCGGACTCACACAAGGCGGTGGTGTCGTTGAATTTAAGATCAGCGGCTCACAGATGGATAACAACTTCACCAATTGGAAGTGTTGCTTCAATGAACTTTGGTGCTCTTACTTACAGCGAATTGGTGAAGACGGACCATGGACGGTTGAACTTCCATTCATGAATGTCTCGGGATTGGTGCCTGTGGAACTTGTGAATGGCGACGGTGTCCTAGCTGTCGCTCAAAAGAGTTGGTTTCGCTACATGAATTCGCCTAAAGTGTGGACGATAACCCCGAGTCGAGGCAGCATTCACGGTGGACAGGTAGTTGTTGTCCAAGGCGAGGGTTTTCTTTTCACATCAAATCTGCGGTGCCGGTTCGGAGAACAGCTCGTTCCCCTGCTGTCCGCTTTTGACAATCAGCTATCGTGCATCGCTCCACCCCAGCTTGTGGATTCTCTCATCAAGCGTCGAGTTGGTTTTGACGTTGTGTATCTGGACTCAGTCAACAGCACCGCCTTGGCGATAGCGCAACGCAGCAGCCCGTTGGAATTTGAGTATGTGATTGTGCCAGTGATTTGGAATGTATCAGCGAGCCACACTGTTGATGGTGGAGCGCGTGATAGCGCAGCAACTTTGCAGTTGGTGATTTCGGGCTCACATTTCATCAACGAAACATCCTTAGTTTGTCGCATTGGACTCGAGATTATCACTGCACATTTGGTGGGATCTAATAGTGTCACTTGCCCTGGGCCAGGATACTATGTTGAAGGGCAAGAAGTAGCGGTGTCGGTGTCCAATGACGGATTGCTGTACTCGGAAGCGACTCTTTTGGTCGTAGAAAACGTTGTTCCGGCAGTACACATCACTCGGTTGTCCCCGATGTTTGGGTCGATTCGACGTCAGCGAGTTATTTGGCTGATTGGGCAGTGGTTACCTGACGATCCTCTCGATTGCGTCTTTGGATGGGAAGACCAGCAAGTGTACACAGCAGCGACAATTTTGAATCGGTCTTGTGCGCAGTGTGATTTGCCATTGTGGAGTCCAGATAGAACCACGGAGATGCCAGTTGCACTGCGATCGACATCTCGAATGATTTATAGCAATACTCTGCTCTACCGCTACACCGAAGGCGTTGTCATCGCATCAGTGCAGCCCACTCGGGCGGTGGTCGGCATGAGTACGCGCGTTTCGGTCAAAGGCGGGCCGTTCGTGTTTACAAACGCAGCAACTTGTATTCTGCACCAAAATGGGTCGGCAAAAGCCGCCATTCTGCTCAGTGGAGTCTGGAAATCCCCTTACGAATTGATTTGTGCGATACCCGTCACAGCTTCGTCTGGCACATATGATCTCGAGATTGCCCTCAACGGAGTAGAAGGAGTCAGCGCGAATGCCTCTATCGAGTTGATTGATCCACCCGTGATCTCGAATATCGACCCAAGGCAAGGTTCAACGAGAGGGAGGACACTGGTTGCGGTTCGAGGGCACTACTTCTCGTCCGATATGTCGTGTTGCTTCGACGACTCGTGCGTGCCATTGACAGTCCTAAATGATTCGAGCGTAACGTGTTGGAGTCCACCCCACGCCGCAGGCAATGTGTCTCTACAGTTGGTATCGAGTGCGATGGGGATATTCCCCTCCGATCTGATTTTTGAGTACCTCGAAGGGGCTCGAATTAATGAATTATTCCCACCGGTTATTATGGCGGGCTCCAGAAACACACAGTCAATACTGGTCTTCGGGATGAACTTTGATCCGGACGCGGTGGTAGGCTGCCGCTTCGGAGACCTGGGAATTACGATTCCAAGTGATATGAATGATACCTGGATCAGGTGTCCGGTTCCTCTCGTGCAGGATACTATATCTTCTTCTGTCGTGGAGCTGGCAATTATACACAGAGACGTCCCGACAAATTCGTCAGACACTCCAGCAGCAACAACATACGTCGAGTTGCTTGCACCCTCCATAATCAAAGGGATCTCATCAAATGTTCGTGCCACCTCAAACATGACCGATGTTGCGACGCACTTCCTGCTCCATGGAATATTCAACTTTGCATCCGAGCGTGTTCTTTGCCGATTCAATTGCACCAACGGAGGAGAAGGGGCCGTTTTCACGGGGGGAATCACATTTTCCACAGATCAAATCGTGGAATGTGAACTTCTACAATCATTCGAAGTCTCGGGCTCGTGTGCAGTGTCTCTAGCGCAAGATGGCGTTCAAATATCAAGGAATAGTATCACCGTATCGATGCGCAGCCCGATTTGTATTAGCAGACTGACCCCCTCTGCCGGCTCGCTAACTGGCGGGACACTCCTCAAAGTCGACGGCTCGGGGTTCCTGGACGACATTCAGCCACTCTGCCACTTTGGAGAGATGCATGCTGTCAAAGGCACCGTGATCTCGTCAAACAAAATGGTTTGTATCACTCCGGTAATCAGGACTGCCAAGCACACCTACTCTGAGGAGATGTGGATTTCATTCGGCGGCATGGAGTCTTTTCCGATAAGCTTCACATTCTTTACCCCTGTCACTATCACTGGAATCCAGCCTGCTTTCGGCTCTTCTGAAGGAGGGACGCGAGTATCTGTGGCAGCAACGAATATCGACGTGAAGCTCGAGATCCAGTGTTTGTTTGACGGCACGATTAAAGTACCGGCAATCATAACAACGGACGAGACGGTACAGTGTATTTCACCACTGATGGCATTGGGAATGCATGCGGTGGAGCTCCTCATCGACGGCACCAACCGTGTTTCAAACGCCTTCGCTCGCTTTGAAACCGTCCCACGGGAGCGAACCATCCGAGTGGATCCCTCGCAAGGCATTCAGTCGAAAGATCTTGAAAGGAAAATACGTGTGGCTGGAACGAATTTCATCGATTCACCATTATTGGCGTGCACTTTGAACGGTGTCAACTCGCCAGCAGTGACATTTATCTCTTCGTCGGAAATTGAGTGCGTTGTCCCGTTCATGAAGCTTGGGGTCAAGATTGTGCGTGTGTCGAACAACGGGGTGGACTTTGCCGAATCAATCGTCCAGTATGAAGTGCTCCCAAGAATGTCCATTGCAGGTGTTTCGCCCAACCACGGCTCGCTGTTGGGCGGCACAATTGTCGCGTTGACTGGAGTGTTCGGTCGCTATGATGGAATTGAATGCCTCTTTGGAGACAGAAGTGTGAGCGCCCGGTTGGTTAATGCATCGTGTATTGAGTGCATCGCGCCACCGGCACGCATCAACGAAACCGTGGCAGTAAATGCTCGGGTGTACAACACGTTTGCTCACATCGAAGATCACGCTTTGGCACAATTTGCGTATGGGCCAAGGCCAGTTGTAACCCACATCGTACCTTCCATTATATCACAGACGAAAGGATTCGTCAACGTGTCGGTCATGGGATTGGGGCTCGACAAGACGGAGCTCACAGGTTGTCAGTTTCCGAGACAACCAGTATCTTCACTCTCATTCAGAAGTGGCCAACTGTATTGTCTATTTGATGCAAGGTTCACTGGAGAATTTGAGCTCACATTCACCCTGGTGGGAAATGTATTGGGGACATTGGCAACACGTCAAACGATTCTGGTAATCCCTGCAATTCTGCCAGTGTTGGTAACACCAACACAGTTTGATCAACGGGGTGGGGCGGAAGCTGTTATATCCACTTTGAATATGGCCACCTCGACAAACTCTCTTCGCTGTCTATTTGGTGACGTTGCTGTGGATGCATTGGCTATTTCGGCGTCAGAAGTACGGTGCAAGGCACCGCCCATGCGGCCAGGCGTTTTCTCGCTCCGCTTGAGCCATGACAACTATTCGTGGTCGGAGAAGGCACTGGATGTTGTGTCATTTGCGACCCCGACAATATTTGCGGCAGTCCCGGACCGGGCGGCCAGAATTGGAGGCTCGACAATTATGGTGTATGGAACCAGCCTGAAATCCTTCGCGGAAATGCTATGCAAATTTGGTGACGTGAAATCACCAGCCATCAGCGTAAATGAATCTGCGGTCAAGTGTGTTACCCCCAGTTCTGCCGATGAAGATCACGTCTCTCTTGGAATCAGCTTGAATGGACTGGAAGTAAGTGCAAATACCCTCGATTTCCAGTTTTACAACCTCCCGCACAGACTACACGTTGAATATGTACGGGAAACGGAAGATGGGCGTTGGATCGCGACCATCAATGGGACTGGAATCACTGTACATGACGATTATGAGTGCCGTTTTGACAACAAGGCACAGTCTGGAATCCTCCAAAATGTGACTTTGGAGGGGATGCAATGTGTCACGGATTCGAGATGGATACAAGAACGTCCAGTAACGCTAGTGATTTCTCTTAACGGACAGCTCTTGATGCAAGAGAGTCTTGCTGAAAGCACCGGATGTCCTAGCCAGATTTACGGCATCTCTACAAACGTCGTACGGTTTGGGCAAAGCCCGTTGGTCACATTCTTTGGTTTTCGCTACAATTCTGCAATGGAGTTGTTCTGCCATGTTACAGATAGTAGCATTCCTGCCGTGGTGAAATCAGAGACACTCGTCGAGTGTGCGCTTCCTGTGAAACCTCCGGGAAACTATACCCTGCGAATATCCTGCGCCTCATCATCTGAATTGCTGGGCATTTTTCCGTTGGAGTATGCCGGCCCACCACGGGTATATTCATTCAAGCCAGATGTCGTACCTGCCGGAGGAAGTTTTGGCGTGAATCTCTTCGGGGGAAAGTTTTCACGCAATGAACTCGTTTATTGTGTGTTTGGCGAAGAGACAACGCGCGTTCAGGCATTCTTCGTTACGTCAAGTCACATGAGATGTTCCACTCGTGCAAGCTGGACGGCCGGAAAAGTCACGATGGCAGTCGTTCTTGAAGTACTGGGAGGACATAGTGAGTTTCTCCATCAAGGTCCTTTTACGATTGCTGCACAACCAGGTGAATTTGCGGTGATGTCGCCACTCTTTGGCTCCACAAATGGTGGCTATCCTGTCGTTTTGAATTTGAATTCCTCGGTGGAATTCTATCAAGATTTTGCTTGCAAATTTGTTGGAGTCAAGTCGGAATTCTACGGTGAAAGCGATGATTCGAAGCCCCGGGCGTTTCCTGACATGCTGCGGTGCAATGTGCCGCCATTACCAGCAGGCATCTACTCTGTGCTTGTCACGCCAAATGGTCAAGATTACATATCGGCCAAAACTACGTTTTCAGCGCATGTGCCCATTCAATTGGATAGTGTTGCTCCAGATTTCGCCTTCACTCGAAGAAAAACGGAGATATCTGTCTCAGGGAAGAGCTTCCAACCTTGGATGAAGTTGGAATGTGGGTTCCGTGACACACACAACGCAGAATGGTTCTCAACGAAGGCGACCTACGTTTCCGATACGACGCTCAAATGTTTTGCACCGAACTACACTCCAGGCAATAGCAGCTTCCAGTTGCTTCCGGCGACATCGCTTCTCTACCCCGAAACATCAACCCCGTTCTTCAATTATCCGGAGGTGGCAGTTCACTTCATATCCCCCGATGGTGGAAGCACCACTGGAGGTACTTCTATTGACGTGATTGGCCAAGGTTTCCAGAGCTCTCAGAGCATCACGTGCCGATTCCAGAGTAAACGAGTAAGCGGGACGTTCGTGAACTCAACCTTGATTCGCTGTCGGACTCCAGCCTTTCGAGCGATGACGGTTCCCATGCGACTTTCGCTGGATGGTGTGAACGCTCTGTACGAAGCATTTGCGTTCACTTACCTGCCACCAATCGAAATTGGCGATCTCCAACTGCGTTTTGTCGATTCAGAAACCGGAACACACGCTCTGAGCGTGGCTGCTTCGAAAGTGAACGAGCCAAGTCAAGTGATCTGCGAATTTCATGCTGTTGCTTCCGCTGGATGGGTGGCTCCAGAGATTGGCTGGTCCGTTTCTAGTCACCGAGACCAACAAGGCACCCGCAGGACTTGTGATCTGACGCACGTGATGCCAATTGGGCCTATGGCTCTACGACTGACAGACACGAACAAGCAAATTCAGTCAAATTTTGTGATTTTCGAAAACATCGCGAGCTTCCAGGTAACTGGCATGAATCCACAAGGCGGCGCGGCATCTGGAGGATACAGTGTCTCAATTTTCGGTCAGCATTTCCCCTCCAATCGCACAGTTCTCGTTGCTTTTGGAGACGAAAAAACTATTGGCACTCGCGTTTCCCCGACTGAAGTCCGTTGCACCATTCCGTCAGCATCAAGTGGCTTGAAAGCACCCGTGACTTTGGCGTTTGGGTCATCACAGCCGTTGATTGACACCGGATTCGTATTTACGTATGTTCCAGTGCCAGTGATACGCCATATTAAGCCAGCGTCCGGCTGGACTCGCGGTGGCACTCGAGTTGAAATCCACGGCTCAAGGATGACATTTTCACCGTCACTTGAGTGCGTTTTCGGGAGCTCGGCTGTTCCAGCTACATTCATATCCAGCCAAAAGCTCGTGTGCTACTCACCTCCACTCGCGAAGCCTCAACGCACCAAATTATTCGTTCGCTGCGCCGGAGAGTACTGGGACATGCAGTTCTCGATGGATTTTACCGTCTTTCCGCTGCCTACCATTCGCTCGATGGACCCAATGTCCGGTGATTTAAGTGGAGGAACAAATCTCGTGTTGAAAGGAAATTTTGCCAGCTTTCTCACGCAAACAGATGCACTTTTCTGCTCGTTTGGAGAAAAACTGTTTGCTCCTGCTCAATTGGCGAGCAAAACCGAGATGCGGTGCACCACCCCACCTGGGGGTGATTCGACTGTAGCACCGATGGGGTTATTCTTCAGCTCCGATGATGTATTTTCGCTTCCATACACCTTCCACTACGCACCGGAACCTGAATTTGTTTCGTTTTCTCCGTCTGTTATCAGCGAGAATAGCGGCGGCTTCGTGAAGATATTTGGCTCGAACTTTTTCACATCAGCAGTTGGCTTTTGTCGCTACGGTTCAACATCCACCATGCGGCATCCGTTGACTGTCATGAGTGACGTGGAGATGCATTGCTCACTGCCGACGTTGCAGCCGGGAAAACTGTCCATCGATGTGAGTTTGAACGGAAACGATACAATTTCGACGGGACTGTACATGATGGTCATGAACAAACCAACGTTGTTGAGTATGAGTCCTCGAGTGGATACGGTGCATGGCGGGGCGATTGCGGAGTTTGACGGTTTGAATCTTTACTTCACACCTTCGTTGCGATGCTTATTCGGCCAAAAGTGGACAGAAGCTTCTGTTCGCAGCGGCAGAGTTACTTGCCTTGTCCCTCCCGCTTCGTCACTATCTCACCCTGATCGTGTGAATGTATCATTAATCAGTGGTGCTATCGCATACACGTCGGAGACGTTCGCGTTCTTGTATGCGCAAGTGCCTCAAATTACGTCCATTAAGGTTATTCCTGATCCAGCAGAAGGCACTCAATGGCTTCGTCTTTGTGGAAGCTTCACTGGCACTCCCACCTTTATTCGGCTCGAGAGATTCAATGAAAACCGGAACGCCATGAAGATTATTGACACAATCGTTGGGAGAGAAACGAACCAGACGTGCCAAACGTTTGATGTCGGGGGAAACGAAGCAGATTGCTTTTCCGGTTGCGACCTGCTCGTGTCGCTGAATAACCAAACGTTCGCACCCTCAGGGAAGCAAGTCAAGTTAGCTCAATTGATCCGCATTGTTGCTGCCAAACCGTTGTATGGCTCATTCATGGGTAACGAAGTCGTTCAAATTAACGGACGCCATTTGCCGGCGTTAGTTCAATTGTACTGCATCTTTGGTGACAGCGTGCCAATGATCGGCATATCGCGAAGTGATCAGCTGTTCGAGTGTTCAACACCAGCACATGCAGCTGGAAACGTTGAGCTGAAGATCGCGATAATTGATGAAGCGCAATCAGGGGATCTACACACCATCAATACGTTTAATTTCGTGTATGTTGGCGGCATGGAGCTGACAAGTCTGAGGCCAGCTATTGGGCTTGCCCGTGGTGGAACGAACGTGCTTGTACGCGGAAAAGGGTTTATCCCCCATCGTGACCTCCAGTGCAATTTTGGCGAGCTCCGTGTGTCTGCTCAGTATTTGAATTACTCTCATGTGGTGTGCAATGCGCCTCCAATGTTCAGACAAGTGCATCAAGTCGATTTCTCCGTTTCGTTGGGGAGCTCGAACACTTCTGCGGATGACAACAGCGCGGCATTTTCGTACGTCGACACCCCGCTCATCCAAAGCATCGAACCGAAGTGGGGGATGCAAAGCAAAGACCACACGGTCAAACTGTTTGGAAGCGGATTCGTTCCAGAAATGACGCCTCAGTGCCGTTTTGGTGGCAGCAGTGGCAGCTCCATTGGGACGTTTGTATCGGAGAATGAACTGGCATGCGCCTTTAAAATGGAGACAAGGCGGGGATTGCGTCACGAGGAATCTCTGCCGCTCAGTTTGAGCATCAGCGGCGACGAATATTTCGAAACTGGCTTTAGTTTCGACGTGTTTGACCCCGTGCTGCTGAGTGGGGTTGTTCCGGATACAGTTTTCCCTACCCTCACGGAAAGTGTGAAGCTTGAATGCCTGGACGTGAGTCCTTCTCCTGACTGGCTTTGCGCCTTTGACGAAGTGAATGCGACCACGCAAGCGAGTTTTATTTCCCGAACACAACTTTCATGCGGTGTTCCACGCCATCGGCTGTTGAAACCGGGCATGCTTCTTCACATCCGACTGTTTCGTGGAGATGTCGAGTATTCCTCCAACTCGGTGGAAGTGGAAGTGCACAGTCCACCGGAGATCTTCGCCTTCACCCCGAACTCTCGATCCACATTCATGGCATCCGCACTGGCCACAAAGGCACGCGATTATGTGATCCTTCGCGGGAAAAACTTTCTCCCCTTTCGACGCATTTATTGCCAATTTGGGCCACTCTCTACCAGCGGCACCTTCGAGAGCACGAACCGTGTACGATGCCGTATCCCACAGTCTCCCGTTCCTCGACGGGTGTCGCTCGCGCTGTCATTCAACGGGGCGGATTTTGTTACTGCTGAGAAATTCTTCGAGTTTGTCTCTGGATTTACCGTTCGCAGTATCTCTCCCATAAGTGGTGGTGTATCGGGCGGTACAGCCGTGCACATCTACGGAGGACAGTTCGAGTTGGATGAGGCTATCAATTGCCACTTCGGGGGATACCCAAGCAGTGGTAACGCCCTGGTGGTCTCGCCGTCCGAAATCGTTTGTACGAGCCCAGTGGTTCCGACAATTGGGACGGTGAATATCGGTGTGTGGTCTACTAGCCGACAATTGGCTGGAAATCTTTCGAATGCCTTCCTTTATACAAAAACTCCGGTGATTTTGATGGTCTCACCGCTAGAAGCAGTGGAGAAATTGGAGACGCTTTTCGATATCTACGGGTGGGGATTCGTTCAGTCGCCATTACTTGACTGCGTCTTTGGCAGGAAGGTCACAGGTGGAGTTGATGAATCGCCCAAGAGAGTTGTCACTCATGCGATTTGGATTTCGCCAACTCATATCAAATGCGTCTCTCCAAATTCAAACGCATCGGTGGGTTCGGTTCGCATTGGAATGACGAATAACGGAGTCGATTTCACGTTCGCGAGTTCCTCGGATGCGATTACGTTTCGATCTCAGTTTGACGTTGAGAGAATCTATCCCTCGATTGGTCGAATCGAAGGTGGCACCAAAGTCACCGTGAATGGAAAATACTTCGATAGTACCGAACGGATTTGGTGTCGGTTTGGTGACAGTATCCAATTATCTGCCGCATCGATTACGAGCGCTGAAGAACTGATTTGCATTAGTCCGGCATATCATTTCCACGCTTTGAACGAAAGCAGCAATGGCGGTGACGTCGCTGTTTACCTTTCACTGAACAGCCGCGACTTTGTGTCAACCCATCAAACGTTCCGATATTTGGAAGCACCACAAGTCTTGAGATTTTTCCCTTCAAGAGGTGCTTTAGGTGGCTCAACACTTGTTACAGTGGTGGGTAGGGGATTTGTCGCTGATTCTCCGTGGTGTCGGTTTGGCGGCATTGAAGCTCGAGCGTTCGTGCAGTCTGATACTGAATTAGTGTGTGTCGCACCCCCGAATCGCTATGCAGAGGCTGTCGCTGTCGAAGTGTCGATCAATGATGGCGTGGAGTTTTCGCAGAATGGTGTATTGTATACCTACACACTCTCCCCGCTGATCCGCCAAGTAACGCCGATGTCAGGTCCTGCGACTGGAGGAACTTTGGTGCAAATCACTGGTTTGAATCTTTACTCCTCGAAGTTCACCCAATGCTGCTTCGGTGATCGATATCACTGCTCACGTGGATGGCTACTCAACGACACTGCAATTGGGTGTGTCACCCCTCCTTCCCCATCGACGCTCTCGGCCTCCACGACAGGGGCACATCGCGCTCCTATTTTGCTCTCAGTTAATGGACAAGACTTTGTTACGCTCAACATGCAGTTTGAGTTTTACTTGGCCGCCGTGATAACAGATGTCATGCCGCTGATCGGAGATGCCAGTGGTGGTACTATGGTGGTGATGCGTGGTCGTCATTTCCGTTATTCAACCGGTTTGGAGTGTCGCTTTGGGAATGATCGAACATTGGCCACGTTTTGGAACGACTCGGCAATTTCCTGCGAGGCTCCGGCGCACCCAGAGGGGCGAACGAATGTCAGTGTTTCTCTCAACGGCCAGGATTTCTCGGGTACGACCTCAAATTTCACGTTTATTCAGCTGCCTAGCGTGTATTCGCTGAAACCAGACGCGGGTCCTACGTCCGGCGGCTATGTGACGAATCTACAGGGAGACAACTTTTCAAATGCTACGACAATGACGTGCAAATTCACAGGGGATGATGGAAAGGTGGTGGCGAGTGTCACAGCAGTGTATATATCCTCATCGGTTGTGAGCTGTCTTGTGCCTCCAGCTAAGAAGATGGGACATCTATCCGTCGCTCTCCTTGTGAATGGCATTTCGGCGCCTCGACTGCAGAATATGGCGTTTTCGTACGGCAGAGATGTCGTCCTCCACGCGTTGGATCCGTGGCTGTGCGTCAGTGGCGGAGGATGCAAACTCGCCCTTCTGGGCAACCATTTCAGCCGGGCGGCACAACTTGAATGCTGTTTCACACCAGCGAATTCCGATCCAGTATGTGTGGAAGCGGCATTTATTAGCGAAACAAGATTAAGCTGTACGTCCCCGGCGTTGAGAACGGTTGGGGACGTCGAGGTTAGTGTCAGATCAAATCGTGTCACTGCCTCGAGTCACTCCCTTGTGGTGAAAGTCCACGATCCAATCGTCCTTACGAGTGTGTCTCCCATCGCGGGGACATTCCGCGGTGGCACAACAGTCAAGGTGGAAGGCTGGAATTTTGAGTTTACTCCCCAGCTCTCATGCTGCTTCGATGATGCTCGAGTTCGTGCAACTTTCATCAATTCGTCAGTGATCGAGTGTTCGACGCCCAATCTTGGCATTAAAGCTGCGGTGATACGTGTGAGCAACAACGGGCGTGATTGCTTGAATGCCGGCGAGCTGTGGAGCTTCCGGTTTGAGTTCCCACCTTCAGTTAGCTCGGTGACTCCAAGCTCGGGAACGAAACTTGGCGGAACGACGGTGGTGCTCGAAGGGGAGAACTTTAAGGCAAACGAATCAATGTGTTATTTCGGCTCACTGCAGTCGTCAAGCTCGACGGTTCTGTCATCGTCACGAATGGAGTGTACGACCCCAATGCGAAGCAGTTTCGAGCGCGTTCATGTGACTGTATCAACCAACCGGCTCGATTTCTCTTCAAATGCAGTCTTTTTTTCGTTCATCGAGGCGGAAGGAGTGAAGGCAATCTCTCCTTTGCGGATCTCATCGATTCAAGGTGGTAGGGTCACATTGACTACCGAAAACGTGCGAAACACAGCCAAGCTCAGTTGTTTCTTTGATGAAGTCTCGGTCCCAGCGCTGTATGAGTCCCCATCCAGGGTACATTGCTCTATTCCTGTGCTTGCTCCGGCTGAGAAAAGAGTGCACGTTTCCAACGACGGGCAACTCAAATCGCTGAGCTTCGCAGTCCTGGAGCTCGTAAAGCCGCCACTGATCGCGTCCGTTCAGCCTCTCGTTGGAGATATTGGAGGGGGCGAGGTCGTGTCGATTGTGGGGTCACGATTGGATCTTGTATCACACTGTCGCTTTGGGAGCGTGCTTGTCTCTGCATTCGTGATGACTGACAATCTGCTGCAATGCAGATCGCCCAGACAGTCCACGTATGGTGGTGTAACCCTTAGTCTTCTAGACCACGGAGCTGACGTTCCATCAGAAGCGATACTGTTCAGCTATGTGAGTCCCGAATTGGTCACCAAGCGGCGATTGAATGCAGAAGAGAGTACAGCTGAAGCATTGCCAGTCCCGACAGTCCTGTCAGTGCATCCGCTTAGCACGACGACGGCTGGCGGAACAAGCATCATTGTGAGCGGGATGAAGTTTTGGAACTCGTTGGAGCTGGTTTGCCGGTTTGGAACTGCGGTTGTTGCAGCGAGATTCCATTCAGCCGAGCAGATCGTTTGCGTACCACCGCGACTACCTCCGAGTCGTTATACTTTTCAGGTTTCAAACGACGGTCGAACGTTTTCAAACAGCCCGACAAGTATTGAAGTGAACATGGATGCCTTCGTGGAGTCGATATCACCGACCCATGGACCGCAAACTGGTGGAACTGCAGTGACGATCTACGGAATGCATTTTCGAAGAAGCTCTCAGCTGCGGTGTCGCTTTGGGGAGCTGGACGCGGTTCAAGTCGTCAAGTATGTGTCTTCAACGGAGGTGATGTGCGTTTCTCCGCATCGACGCGACGCTGCTTCGGTCGTTCGGGTCGTTGTGATAAACGATAACGCTACCTTCACGCCCAATCCCATATTTTTCACGTACACCACCGCAGCCGACATCGTTTCCGTCTTCCCGCAATCCGGCTCCATCGAAGGAGGCACTGCACTCTTGGTCCGATGGTACAATCTCGAGATTACTGGCGGAGGAAGCGTACTTTGCCGGATCGGAACCACACAGGTCAACGGTGAGGTGCTCGCATCGAATGTGGTGAAGTGTGTGACTCCTTCGGTTGAAAACCCAGGCAAACAAGCGGTTCAATTGAGCGTCAACGGCCAGGATTTCTCGCATTCGAAAGTGTTCTTCGACTATACCGAGCGCATTGTCATTCACGAGTTGATTCCGAACCTGGGCCCCTCCATCGACGCCAACACAGAACTAACCATTCGTGGCTCGGGCTTCCTCAACTCTGTCGATTTGGCGTGTGTCTTCAGTTCGGCGAGAATCCCGGCCACATTTATCAGCTCGACAGTGATTTCGTGTGCTACACCACGTCGAACCCCCGGCAAAGTGACTGTTCGAGTTACGAACAACGGCGTCGATGCGTCAACAAGCTCCGCCAACTATTTGTACGTCAAAGACATGTCCGTGTCGCGGTTGTTCCCCACAAAAGGTCTGATGGAGGGAGGCACGACCGTCTTTTTCCAGGGGCGGAACTTTGTGAACCACACGCTGTTAGCATGTCGCTTCGGTGAAGCCACGAGTCCAGCCACATACCTCTCGGACTCCGTCGCAACGTGCGTTGCTCCTCGACAGCTCACTAACTTGCGGAGCACAAACGGCATCGTCACCGTCGAACTCACGTCGAATCACGTGGACTATACGAACAGCGGCCTCCAGTACACGTACTTACAGAAATGCCCGACTTCACAGTTCTGCGCGAATGCAAACATCCTCCCGTGTCCAAACGGGACGATTTGCGAGGCAAACGGGCATACCAACTTCTCGCTTTGCTCTCCGGGAACGTTCCAACCTCGGCAGAATGCGGTCGCATGTCTCCCGTGCCCTGTTGGCTTCTTCTGTCCTGACCACGGCCTCTCCAAGCCAGTCTTGTGTCGTGCCGGAATGGTTTGTGACGAGCATGGGCTCCGTGCACCCGTGAAGAGCTGTCCGTCCGGGCACTACTGTCGCAAGGGTACAAAATCCGCCGACATTCGAGACTTCGCGACGAATCCGGAGTATACGATCGACAATCAAACCCAGTTAGCCACTTTCGTTCAGAGCTCTCGCGCGTGGGCGTTGATTTCTCGCGCGGCCCCAGCAATTGGCAGTCGTCGGATCGAACACCCACCCAGCGAGGCAAGTTGCGATGTTCGACTGTGTGTGGAAAACAGCACCGAACTTCTAGCAGAACGGCCTTACGCTTGTCCAATTGGCACGTTCTGTCGGCGTGGCGTCGCTGTCCAGCAACTACAGGCGAAGAATTACAGTGCACCGCAAAAGTGTTTCGCCGGGTTCTTCTGTCCTCGAGGATCGTCGACTCCAGAGGGGAAGGGCCCCTGTCCTACAGGCCACTACTGCCCCAACGACGTCGACGCGATCGTGTGCCCCGCAGGTCAATACTGTCCTGGAGTTGGCAACCTCCGCCCGCGGGATTGTTACCCCGGGACGTTCAATCCCACCCCAAAGCAATCCAATTGCACACTCTGTCCGACAGGTCACGTGTGTCCTCAGGCCAACATGTTAGCGCCAGCTCTCTGTCCCGCCGGGTTCGTCTGCATTTCCACGGGATTGGCATCGCCTGCGCTGCTCTGTCCGACCGGCTACATCTGCGGAGAAGGCACACGTACGCTTGATCCCTCGGACGTGAACCCTTTCCGCCCTCTGCCATGTCCGAAAGGCACGTATTGCCTCGGTGGCGTGGCACACAACACGACAATCGATTGGATCCCCAGTCGGCCAGAGGGCGCGGTGGCCCCGCAGGTCTGTACCGAAGGCACCTACTGCGAAGAGGCCTCATCGACGCTGTCTGGAACAGGCGTGTGCTTCTCCGGTCACTACTGCCCGCCAGGATCCAGTGTGCCGATACAGGCACCAGTGGGCAGTTTCGCGGGGTCCACGGGCTCTGTGGCCGCCACGCTGTGCTTTCCAGGCACGTACACACCACTGAAGGCCACAGTAGCGTGTGAGATCTGCCCTGCCGGTCACAGTTGCCCTGAGTACGGCACTTACATCCCGTCGCTGTGTCCTCGAGGCTTTTACCGGTCGCTAGCTGATAGCATCACGTGCCGTGCCTGTCCGGAAGGCACGTGGTCACCTCACACGGGCGTGACCGACATCTCGTTGTGCGAAACCTGCCCCGCCGGGAGAGTATGCGGCAGCTCCGGCATGTCCAGCATGGTATCGAGTCTTCCATGCGCTGCCGGGTACGTCTGCGGCGAAGGCACGAATCGCCGAACGCAGTTTGACCACCTATGTCCTGCTGGACACTACTGCGCCTCGGCAACTTCCATTGACGAACAGTACAGTCAGGTGTGCGAGCAAGGCAACATTTGCGTGCGCGGCACGAAAGCCACCGAGAAGAACAAGAACAAGTGTCCGGACGGCAAGTTCTGTCCACTGGGCACGGCCAACAGCAGCAGCATCTACATCAACTGCCCGAGCGGCACGTGGTCCGGGGCAAGCGAGGATGAGCTCGCGGACTGCAACATCCGTCCCGTTCCCATCTGCGATAAGCTGCCGGAGAAGCGGTACTACCCGCAGTTCCGCTACGTCTTTCAGGGTGACGAGATCAGCTTCGACTCGACAGTCGAGACTGGCCGCACTGGCGAAGTGGAGGTAACCAACGTCATCTACCCGGTGAATGAATCGGCGTCGGCGCCTTTCTGGAAGAACGACTCGTTGGATGCAATTCGCACATGTCCTCCCAAGGTGAGCTCGAGCGGCGGCACGCTGCTAACGGTCATTGGGCGGAATTTCCAGGACACCGGGCGTCTCGCTTGCCAGTTCCAGTTGCCAGGATCGTCGTTCACGAAGGTGGCACCCGCTTTCTTCGTCAGTAACACGCGGGTCACTTGCCGCACGCCGCCCTTCGTCGGTGATAACACCGCAACCGATGCGGTCGCTCAAACGGTGGGAGTTCGGATCTCGAACTACGGTGTATACTTTTCAACCACGAGCGCCGAGTATACCATTGTGTCCGAGGAAGCAGCGGCATTGGATAGGGCGCAGCTCATGACGGCCTGTCTGAAGCGACTAGAGGCGGAGGAAGGTGTTCGCGAGGATGACAAGGCCTGGTTCGCTCTTACAGGACTCGGCAAGGCGAAATTGTCCTTCGACTTTCGTCACCTTCCTGCCGATCTGGTCTACGATGAGCACTACAAGATTGCCATCTTCGTCAAGAACAGCACATGTGAGGATCAAACCTGCGACTCCCGCGGCGTGGTGCTCCCCAGTGGACCCAGCATCGAGACGACGCCCTGCCATCTCCCGGTGGAGCTCCCGCGCTGGTTCCTCTCTACAGACGTAGACAAACACGATCTGCTCAATCTCACTCTACTTGCACTCGAAGATGTGACGTTCAAGGTGGAGATCCACATCACCTACGGACTGTACGCAGCGGTCGCGCCGTTTTTCGTCAACACAACGGCCGTGCAACTGAAGACGCCGACACGCAGCAACGCCACACAGGGCGTAGTGGCCGACACGCGCCCCCTCTCGCGCTCCATCTCATATGAAGAGGAGCTGGTACCTCGAGACTACACGTTCCTGGCCGCCTACTTCGGCAGCGATGGCGACTACACATCGTCCCCGCTGAATCTGCCGCCCAAATACCAGGCCTTCGAGCGCGGCCGTGTGCTGCTGTCACACAACGTGAGCAGCTCCAGAAGTGCAGTTGGTGGAGCTTCGGACGGCGTGCCGCTGGTAGTAGACCCGTACGACAGCGTCGTGAACGGCGCGTCCTATTGGATCATGCCCTACGGTTCGACTTCCGTGACCCACGAGATGGCGCAAAAGTACCGCGAGACGTTCCAGGAGATGTACGTGGACCCGACCGACGCCACGGGCTCGCAGGACCTCTTCAAGTTCGACAAAGTGCTGCTGTCGTACGTGCCTTTCCTCTCCAACTGCATGGAGTACGACTCGTTCATGCCTTTGTTCGATCTCTTCGAGAGCGACGCGTGCCAGCTGCCAGCCATGACGTCCGAGACCGGCAGCTACGGCCGCAACTGGTGGCGACGCGCCTTCCCACCGCTGCCCAACCAGGACGATGTTCACTACGTGGGTCCACTGGATGTGGGAAAAGAGCCGACGGCCGACATCTGCATGATGGACGTGCAGTGCAACTACGAAGAGCAGTTGGCCACGGCCGACGTGACGCCTCGCTGGTTCGAACAGTCCGCGGGCACCGTACTGTACTACCTGCTCCGTGAGCCGGCGACACTGGCGGACTATCTACGCGGCGGCCAGTACTACGACGAGCTACTCGACAGTGCCGGAAGTGACTACTTCATCCCCGTGACTGTGGACAACAGTGCCGCCCAGGAACTCGAAGGAGACTGCTCGACGCTCTGTTTCCCAAGGTCAGTCACGCTGGATGTCGCGTACTACCAGCTGGACAAACACGTCAAGCGCATCATCATGGCGACGCTCGTGTACTCCGACTACGACCGGGATGCGACCAACGCGGCCTACACGTTCAGCGTGAACCTGCATCCGCTGAGTTACTTCAACCTAGTCATCCAGTTCGCCTTCGAGAAGCAGGTGTTTGTCGGCCTCTTTTTCGTGCTCGGCGGCTTCATGACCACCGGCGCACTCGTGTTCTGGATCGTGGTGCGCGTCACATCCTTCTTGCAGTCGCCTCCGCGGTTCCGCTTCTGGACCGTATTCGCGCTCATCGCGCCGCCACCGTCCGTGGGGGTGGCGTTGGCTGCGCTACCCATTTTCTCCGTGGTCTGGAGCTTCTACGTGCTGCTGAACGGGGACAAGTACTTCTCCTCGAGCGGCTACTGGTTGCTGGACAACGTCGTGGCGCACTACCGCGACACGAAGCTCGACCCGGACGCCGTGGCTGGCACTCGCAAAGGCCGCATGGGCTTCTGCTTCCTCGTGTTCGGCCTGTATCTCATCGTACTGGGCACGCGCATCTTCCTACCCAAGTCTATCGCCATCTCGGAGAAGGTCATGGCCGAACAGAACGACCGTGAAGCCCGCGAACGCAGCATCTGGTGGCCCACACAGTGGAAACGAGCCAACATGATCTTCACGTCCATCGTGCTGGGCCTCTTCCTCGTGCTCATGCTCGAGTTCTCCTTCTGGAGCATGTTCGGTAGCTACATGTTCTACGTCATCGTGGCTCAGGAGTTCGTTAACGCGAAGGTGGAGGGTTGGATCGAGTCGCAGCTCAAGGAGGCGCTGCTCATGGCGCCGCTCGTTTCAGCACTGAGCCTCATCAGCGGCATCATGACCTTCGGCGCCACTGACTTCGGCGACTTCGTGCTAGGCAACACGCTGGACTTCGGCATTATGCTGCTCACCCGCGTGTACGCCGACACCGCCATCGAGGCCATCGTGGACTTCGCCAAGCAGGTGCTGAGCTACTGCTGGAGCAAGGCGAAGGTCGTGGGACGCGGCGTCCTGTTGCTCTTCCGGAGCTTCACGCGTTCCACCGTGGCCGTCGCGACAGTAGTCGACCCGGCCGATCCGAAGAAGAAGGGCAAGAAAGACGAGAAGGGCGAGAAGGAAGCCACTTCGGCTGGCGAGGAAGGCGATACCGTGGAGCCGATCATCGACTTCTACGCCGGGTGCTCCATGGAGCGCCTGGCGTTGTTTTACCAGCCCGTCCTGATCCTTCTCATGATGTTTTTCCGCGAGGAGATCATGCTGCCCATCCTGTACAACATCCGCGAGAAGGACATGGAGATCTACCTCTGGTACTCGTTGATCATCCTGCTCTTTCAGCTCGTGACCGAAGTCTTCGTGCTGAACGTGGTGGAACTTTTCCAGGGTTGGAAGCTCTACGACTATCTCGTGTACTGCCGCTACCGGTTCTTGCAGCGCGAGCAGCGCTGGAAAGGGCTCGAGACCAATCTGGACGAGTGCATCGACGAGAGTCTGCGGACTTTGGACCAGATGTGCTTCTCGTCACAGTTCTTCATGATGTGCACGGTTCACATCACTGGCATCGTCTTCTTCGTGGTGGCCATCGAGATCATGGCCCGTGCCAGCTACAACCTCTTCGGGGACCCGGCCATGCCGCTGCTGCTGGCCTTCGTGCTGGCCGCCGCCGTATTCGTGCGGTCGCTCGTGCTCTTCGTGGCCGTGAAGCTCGAGTTCTGGAAGATCAAGCACGAGAACACGGCGTGGCTGGCGCCACCCGAAGAGGACGACGAATTCGGCGTCCCGCGCTGGGACGAGCTGGAGCGCATCAAAGGCGCGTCGCACGAGGCCTACCTCATGAACCAGCGCATCACGTCCGATACCTTCCGCAACAAGTTCCTCAACTACAATCGCTCGTGGCTCGTGCACCAGCTGCCTTCCATCCTCACACCGCGTACGTTGCGTCGCGCTCGCCCGTATCTACTGGCCCAGTTCGCCAAGATCCTCGACAGTCTCAACCCGCAGGTCTCCGACGACGACGAGGACGACGGTGATGGCCGTCCGCGCTTCGGCCCCGTGACGCTCTCTGCACCTTCGCGCTCCATCATCCGGCTCTGGTTGGCCCGCGCGCGTCGCGTGCTAAGGCTCAAGACTGCCGTGCAGCCGCTCATCCAGCAGGCGCGCAAGAGCGAGTGCGAGATGTGTCTGTCACGAAGGCAGTTGCAGGTGGAGCTGGCCATCCCCATCGAAGTACTGGGCGACAAGTTCGAGGGCCAGTCACTGGCCGAGGAGTTCGACGCCGTGGCCTGGAAGGATTTCTTCGCCAAGCACCAGAAGTTCAAAACGCTCTGTCTCAACTGCATCGTGCACCTCAAGACCACGGGGCAACTCGGGGACACGCGCGGTCTGGGCTCCAGTGGCGGCGATGGCACAGGACTTGACGGCGATTGGAGAGCCACGCCGCTGAATGCTGCATCCTACGCGCTGCTGCAGAAATGGTATCGCAAGGCGCAGGACCGCGTCTTCGGTAAGAGTGGCAAGCGTCGCCAGCAGCTCGATGTGAGCGACGACGAGGAAGAAGCGCTTCAGCACCGCTTCGAGTGGACGAGGCAGCCCGTGGCGCTCAGCGCCGCGTCCACGGCGCTGGCGCGCAAGTGGCTGCTCACGGCGCGCCAGAAGCTACGCGAGCCCGGGCGGGAGCGCGTCCAGTTGCCAGCGAACCTCACAGCTATCCACCCGACAGTCCGTGGCGGGGCCACGCCTGTCCCCAAGCCGGCCATGAAGATGGGCGCTGCCGGCAGCGAGGTCGCCAAAACGTCCAAGATGCGTCGCAAGTGAGCCACACGCAAGCCGGCTATATCTGATTGCATAGGAAAGAAAGCGAGTGAGAGATACACACTCATATATACAAGCAAAATGCATTTATCTGTTGTATGGAGCGAGCGGGCTTGGCAAGGCAGTCGAGTCGAGTCAAATCGGGTCGGATTGGCTGCCTACGTGACCTTCTTGGCGAGGTTCTTGAAGCCAGTGCCGAGACACGAGAGCAGCACCGTCTTGGTCTCCGGGTCGGGTTTGATCTTGAACGTGATGCCGAAGAAGTCGCGCAGGTGACGCAGACACTGGATGCTATAGGGCGTGAGCTTGCCGAAGCGCACTTTGGACACGTCTTCCGGAGACAGCGCCATGTACAGCAGCACCAGCGCCTGGTTGCTCGTGTCTACACAGCCGCCTTTGCTGATCTCCTCACAGAGCATATGCGAGGCCAGCGTCGCCACGTCCTCGGGCAAGTTGCCGCCCGCAGCGGCGGCTTCAGCGCCCAGGAACACGCCTGTGGTGGTCTCCGCCACCAAAGACAGCGCGAAACCCGGCGACTGGCCCGACTCAGCGCCCTTGTAGTGGTCCGAGTAGATGTACACGTCGGGCAGCAGCTTGTTGAACAGCCCGCGACTGGTCTCCACGATCCGGTTGGACGTCTGTGGAGACACGCGGGTCGAGTAGGCCACGCCGCGTATTCTCTTGATGAAGCCCTCCTCTACCAGGTGGATGGAGCGCAGCTGGCGCACCTGCGGACACGAGAACACCACTTCACCGCCGCCGAGGGGGGGCGCGCCGCGCTTCTTCACCTTCAAGTCGAGCCCCTCGTCGATGCCGAAGTGCCGCATGAGCGGCAGCGTCGTGGCCTTGAAGGCGTCCACGGATGCGTCTTCATTGTCGTTGGTAATGCCGCGAAGCGTCACGTGCAGCGGCAGCTTGGCGAAGGGCGCGAGCGCCGCTATGACCTCCAGGAACCAACCGATGGAGCGCGCCACGCCACAGTCGTGCTCGATACGACCGCCCACCACGAAACCCGGCGAGTATTTCAGCTTGGTGCCCGTCTCGTTGATCTCGATGTGGCTGCCGTTGGTCAGGCGGTCCAGCAGTCGCAGCAGATTGGCCTCGAAGGCCGCCAGTCCCGGCTCGTCGTCCTCGGAGCGGATCTCCTCGATGATCACGGGGCGGCCGCTCAGTGTGGCGCACACCAGTCGCTGCCGAAAGTGCGCGCAGCCCTGCAGCTTCAGCACGCCGCCGTTGCGTTTGGGCTTCTGGTTGGGAGCGGTACGCGGCGCCATGAAGAGAGGGAGCGCGAGCAATGGAGCGGAGCTGGAGGCGATATGGGAGTGACGTTGGTAGCTTTTGGCGTTTCCTATTGACTGGACTGCCACGTCGACCTCTATGAATGTATGGTCTGGTAGAAATGATGCTGGATTGAGGCATGTCAAGATTTATATACGTTTGTGGTAGTAGCTCAAATATTCTTATGTTGATAAAAGGTTTGAAAAATTCGCACCAGTTCATGGGATGTTACGAGTTAACCCTTCAACCTCCGCATGTTGGAGCCACCAACATAATGGGTGTATACTTTTTTTAGTTTTTGTCGTCAGGCTGTGTACATGTTGGAGCTCCAACATATCCATGAATTAAGCTCCATGAAATGGTACAATCATTAGTTGTAGTTTCCGGTAGCAGTACCACGAACTATTATCGTTTTTCATAGGAATTCTGACGGTTTGGAGACGCTGAATAAATATTCAGAGAAGATGGAGCGCGATACGGTACTGAGATAAAGTGTTCACCAATTTGATATCGATATACCGGTATATGTAAAATACAATCCGGAGGGTTGCCGCGTTTCGTAGCGCTATCACAATGGCGGCTGCACACCATTTTTGCCACGGCGTTGCAAGTTGCCGCAGGCCTGGCCTTCACGCCTCCTGTGCTATTTGTATAGCTTCGCTTCTCAACTGCATGCACCCAGTTTGTAAGCAAGTAGCCTAGGTGCATTCTTACCAAATGTTGTGTCCTGCAGGCAGGCGAGGATCGATAGCAAGGTGGGTCCTCTGCAAGACGAACCTATACCAAAGCAGCCTCCACAGGCGGCAAGTCACTGCTTCTTGGAACCTGGTGATCGTGGTGGCGCCGCTGATGGAATTCATGCGGAAGGGCATGCAAATCGTGGCGGCCTGCTTGCTGTGCCGCCCACCACTGGCCGCCAGTGACGCGACGGTCATGCGAGACGAGACGGAAGTGGGTCAGGCAAAAGTCCGGCACAGCGCCAGGCCAGGGCAGGGTTGCACTGTGCTCTCCAACACGGAAAAGGCTTCGATATTTTGTTTCTGGCACCCAATTTTGATACGTCCACAGGTACAATAATTTGGGTTTTGTAAAAGAATCCATTTTACGGTACGCTACCGTAAACATATTGTTAAAACACGGTGTAATCATGTTGAAGTGGGAAGCACGACTGGCTGGAGACACTTCGCCGCAGTTGGCACTACACTTGCCAGCCATCCAGCAACCAGCAAGCCGTCAGGAAATGACCCCCGCCCAAGCTCAACAAGCCCTCCAGATCTTCAACGCGGGAGCAGGTGCTTCTTATTCAGTTCAACAGCAGCACAGGCCTACCTACCTTGTAGTTTGGGCTGCGTTGGCAATGGATGAACAGTCAGGCACATGTACCGGTCCGGTCCGGTGCGTTGATCAAGTTCGACACGTGCTCTATCCGACAGATACCGCGGCAATTGTCGACACTCGGTCGCTTTACGAATTGCACGATGCTCTGGCATGCTGTATCTTGAGAATGTTAGCCGCGTTTGCTCGTTGCCGATCGAGACCAACTACTCTGGTTTTGTCAAGCCACGGCGCAATTTCTCTGGTTTTGCGATGTATTGCCTCTCCCTGACCTATCGAGGGTCTCACATGTCGACCGAAAGTGCTGCTTGTCTTTGCTTACCTGCTTCCCAAAACCGGGTGCCAACACTTCACAAAAAAGGGGGAGACCCAAATCAGAACTTTATCACCGGAACAATGCAGCGGGTTGCCATGCACGCGCTCCCACTGTGGCAACCAGAGCGCTGCGGCGTCCATGCTGCCGGCCGCGCACGCACGGCGCTCACGGCGGGGATTGGCTCCGCCTTCTTTTACCTCCGCTTGCGTTCTCCTCCTCCACCGGAAACAGCCGGAGCAGCGACCTCCTCCACCGGCACGCGGCCCTCACGAATCCCGTCGACATGCGCTCCCGGGCGATCGGTCGGTTGGCTCTGAGCCATCCAGCCTGCGACCTTGAGCACCAGCGTTCGACTCGCCTCCAGTATCGACGCCTCCGTTACTCCAAGCTGCTCGCTGGCCTGTTGCTGCCGGAAGTCCGGCGATACCTTCTTGAGCGATAACGGCGTTTGGGCGCGGCAATTGGCCCGCTCGTTTACAACCCGCAGCTCAGCGGCCCACGCCTGCCTTTTCAGAGAGCAGCGGCGCCATCTTCAAGCGCGTGGCACTCATTGGATTGCTTGCGACACGCTACCGGCTGGCCGAGCTGCCCTCGTTGCACCTTGAACAAGCCAAAGGCGCGGTCATAAAGCGGCGGAAAGTCCCGACCCCCCACCGCCTACGGCGCACGCCAGCTCGTTCGTCCTGCGTGTGCGATGCCTGGCGTCTTTGCAACCGCCGTCGACGGGAGTCGTTTCGGCTGACGGCGGCTCGTGGGCCGCCCCCTTTGACCCAAACCACCTCGAAGAGTGGGAGATGCGTCGAAGAAATGAGGCCCTTCCCTGCCGCCTTCGGCACGAATGATCGCGATCTTTACTGAAAGGATCCCGCTCGACTGGAGACTCTCAACCAGCCGTTGCTCTGCTGCCTGGCAGGCGCTCCTCCGGGCGCCCTTGCGACTCGCAGCTCGCCACTCTGCCACTCTGCCACTTGCGCCCGACCGCGTCGACCCCCCGCCCGCTCGTCAGTTGCCAGTGGTCGCGTCTTTCCAGTCTTTCGCAGTCGAAAGATGGTCAACAAGAAACTCTCGACGGTGGCGCAGCACGCGGCGCGTGCCAAGAGAGACTCCACACGCGGCGCGTCACCACCGCCAGTCGACGGCAAGACGCTGCGTGTCGATAGCGCCGCGCAATTGGACAAGCCGCCACAGCGAGTGGAGCAGCAGCCGCGGAAGCACAGCATCAGCTCCGAGGAGGCGGAGCAGGCACTCGCGGAGCTGCGCGACCAAGTGGCGGCCGTGCGACCGGAGCTGCTGCCGCTCATCAAGTCGTCGGGCTCGTTGCCCGACCCGACGCGCGACTGGGACTTGCAGCGCGCCTCGGACGCCGTAGCGCTCAGCGCTTTGCTGCAAGATCGCTTGTTGTGTCTGCCCGAGATCAACCGCAGTTCGCCATGCTACAGCGCCCGCGGCCTTGTGCTGCTATACACCAAACTCAAGTACCTGGAGACCTTCCCGTCGGCGGAGCTGGCCAGCTACGCCGCCTCCACCAGTACGACAGCGCCAATCAACCGCCACCGCCAGGAGGAGGTGCGTGTGGTGCGTCAGCTTGCCACAGTAGCCAACAATGCCGAGCTGTTCTCGCGTCTAGCGACGTTGCTGCGCATCCCGGGCCATGGCGACGCTTGGAATGAGATCGCCAAGTTCGCGGCCAACGCGCTGCCTTTCGCCGAACAGACCGAGTCGTTGCTGGTGCGTGGCTCCGATGAGCGCTCCATTCTGTGCTCCGTGGCGAAAACCAACAAATACAACGGCTCCACCGTGCCGTTCGCCACAGATGTGGCCCGCGCAAGTTGCACGTGCTCCAGCATATCGCTGGAGGCGTTCGCCCGCTGCGAGCGATTGCGTCAGGAGCTGCTACTCAACTCGCTGTCTATCAACCCCAATTCGCAGAGCTCCACGGCCTTCTTCGACTCCAAGATGGAGGCTGTACGCGCTCGGATCGCGAGCTGTCTAGATGTGACTGACCTCGTCGACGACAACTCGCTGCGAGTGTTGCTCTCGCCCTCGGGCACAGATGCCGAGCTGCTGGCCACGTCGGCCGCGCTCGCAAGACTCTTCTCTGGACTTGGAGACGAGGAGAACCTCCCGGCCGGGACAAGCCCTGAAGACGCCAAGGTGACCAGCATCATCTCGGCCGGCGGTGAGATCGGCCGTGGCTCCTCCAGTGCCTCAGGCGGCCGTCACTTCAGCGAACTCACACCGAGTGGCGAGCCGGCGACGCCCGGTGAGTTACTGCGCAAGTTCCCCAGCAACCTGGTGGACGTGGTCACCCTGCCAGCACGCGACGAACACGGGAACATCAACGATATCAACGAGCGGGTGCACGATCAAGTCCTGCAAATGCTGGGACCCAACGGCAAGGGCGGCGTTGTGCTACTGCACGTGGTGGTGGGCGCCAAGACGGGCTACGCATGCCCTGCCATGCCCGCGGTGGACGCCTTGGCGCTACAGTACCCGAACCGATTGGTGGTGGTGGTGGACGCGTGTCAGATGCGTGTGGAGCGGTCGCTCTTCCGCGACTGGAACCGCAAGGGCTACGTGGTGCTCGTGACTGGCTCAAAGTTCTTCGCAGGTGCGCCGTTCTGCGGCGCCGTGTTGATGCCTATGCGCTGCGTGCTTGAGATGGAGGCTGCAGCCGTGGAGCAGCACGCCGAGTCGGCACTGCCACTCGGTCTCGAAGACTATTTCTCGAGGTACGACCTGCCTCAGAGCATGCGCCACGTTCGGAAGCGTCTTGGCGCGGCTATGAATGTGGGTTTACTGCTGCGGTGGGAGAGCGCGCTGGTCAACATGGAGCCGTTCTACGCCATCCCGCGCTCAGAAATCGCCAGTATCTGCAAGCTTTATGTGGGCACGTGTCGCGAGGAAATGCAAGCCAAGTGGAGTCACATGGTGGAGCTGCTGACCGCCCCTGAGCCGGCGGAGAACGATGGCAGCAGCACCGTCACGCCCATGGACACCATCGTGTCCTTCAAGGTGCGCGACGAGCAGCGTGGCGAGTTCTTGGACGCCACGGCACTGCGTGCATTGCACACGCTGTTGGCCAAAGACCTATCGGATGTGCTGCCAGATGACGCGTTGGCCAAGAAGCGCTGTTTGTTGGGTCAGCCCGTGGCGCTGGGCACGAACGGCGCCGTGCTGCGCATCGCACTTGGTGCAGACATGATCAACGACGTGTATGCTCGCGGCAAGGGCGAGAGCGACTTTGCCGCCGCCTTGGAGCCGCTGGTGCAGGACGACAAGCTCATTCTGCGCAAGATCGCGCTGGTGCTGCGTCACTGGGAACAGCTGCACCACCAATACATCGAGGCGCGTGTGGAGCCAACGCCGTTGGAGCCGCTCAAGCCGCTTCGCGACTGGGATTTCAGTGTCAAGGACGCGCAGATCGCGCGGGTGGTGCGCCAGATGCGCCAGGACGGTGTGTTGCTGAGCGAGGTCGGCCACGGTGCCCAAGAGCCCGAGGACGAGACCAAGCTGGCCGTCGTGTACGACCTGGACGCCATCGACATGGCGTTCCAGGCGCTACTCACGTCCTTCCCGCCGCACTTCGAGCATCGATTCGCCATGAAGTCGTGTCCGCTGACCTTCTTCGTGAAGCGTGCGATCGAGAACGACGTCGGACTCGAGTGTGCGTCCGTTGTGGAGGTGAAGCACGCGCTGCGACTGGGGTGTCCGCCGCACCGCATTGTGTTCGACAGTCCGTGCAAGACGCGGCGCGACCTACGCTTCGCCATCAACGCCGGCGTGGAGGTGAACGCCGACAACTTCGAGGAGCTTGAGATCATCCGCGAGCACGCCGAGGCGCTGTTCCAGTCCAATTTCCCGGAGTGCACGCCGCGCTTCGCCGGCCATCTGCCCCGCATCGGTTTGCGAGTGAACCCGCTGCTCGGCGCGGGCAGCAACGCTTGCCTTAGCGTCTCCACCGTGCACTCCAAGTTCGGCGTGCCGCTCACGTGCGAGAACCGCGCCAAGATCGTGGCTTTCTTCAGCGCGAACCCGTGGATGACCGGACTGCACGCGCACGTGGGCTCACAGGGCTGCTCGCTCGAGATGCTCTCGCAGGGTGCCGTCGTCTTGAGTCAGTTGGCGAACGAGATCGATGCAGCTGCCGGTGCCAGCCGCGTTAAGGTGCTCAACATCGGCGGCGGGCTGCCAGCCAATTTCGCAAGCGAAGACGTGTCTCCGACCTTCGCGGAGTACGTGGACGTGCTGCGTCGTGAGGCGCCGCAGCTCTTTGAACGCACGGGACGCACGATCCTCACCGAGTTCGGCAGCAGTGTGAGCGCCAAGACCGGCTGGACAGTCAGCGAGGTAGAGTACGTCAAGTCACACCCGGAAGTCGAAGGCGACAGCCTCACGCAAACCGCTATCATCCACGCCGGCTCGGACCTGTTCCTTCGCACGTGCTACCGCCCCGAGCTCTTCGAGCGCCGCCTCTCCGTCTACAAGTACGTTCTGCTCTGCTCCTTGAGCTCTCACTTGTTTTCTGGGATGGATAGCTGACGATGTCCTTGTTGTTGTTGTGTCTGCTCTGTCAGTTCTGGTGGTCTGGCGTCGATGGCTCCGCTGTCGGTGCAGAATGTGGCGGGTCCGCTGTGCTTCGGCGGCGACCTGGTCGGCCGGCGCGTGCAGTTGCCCACCATCGCCCGCGGGGACTTCGTGGTGGTGCACGACACCGGCGCGAACACCATGTCCATGTTCAGCCGCCACTGCAGCCGCCCCGCGCCCGCCGTCTACGGCTACCGCACGACCGAAGAGGACGAGATCTCGCTCGAGCTGCTCAAGCCAGCCGAGTCGCCCGAGGACGTCATGAGCTTCTGGGGCTAGAGCGAGCGCGAAGCCACCACAAGAATCAGTACGAGGTATGTAAATAGTAGGATGAAGAACCGAGAGGCAGGGAAAGCTAGTCGCTAAAGCGGTGGAAGCCGCAACGACCCGACATGGGGTCACTGCATATGTATGTATAATCGCTTCTTGCTTTGTCATCGCCGGCTTCGCTCGTTCGAGTCAACTTGGTCAGTCAAGCCTGAGGCTTTTGAGAACGCAGCTTGGCCACGAGCGTCTGGATCTTGCCGTCTTTAAGTCGGACGAGCTGCTCCAGCTTCTGCACCTTCATCTCCAGGATCTGCACGGTCTCGCGCAAGTCCTCAATCACGCTGCCCTTCTCGGCCAGCTCCAGGCGCATGTCCTCGCTCTTGGCCGAGCCTTCAGAACTCATCGGGTGGCCTTTCCCAAGTGGGTCGAGAGGATGCACAGCCGCGTACGTCGGTGTCGAAGCAGGCTCCATGCCGCCGGTTCCGTCGCAGGTGTCCTGCAGCATCAAGTCCTTCATCAAGTGGTCTACACGGGCGTCGGTCAGCTTGCCCGACGCTGGCGAGTACCTCGTCGCCTGACTGCTGCCGGTGTGGCTCGTGCCTGATGCCGCCATATTCGTTGAGATTTCACTGCCTGCGTCGTCGACGTAGTCGGCAGGTTGTCGTGCCGTCTGCGGAGGCAGAGAAGACGACGGCCGCTTCTCGCGGTAGTTGGCGATCTGTCAGAAACAAACGAGTATGAGCTAAATGCCAACGCACCTCAGCTGAGGGTGAAGAGGAGACAGGACGTCGCATACCTTGAGCTGAAGCTTCACCAGCAAGTGCTCGACAGCTCCCGGCCGACACTGCACCAGGTCATCCACGTCGTCCTTGGACAGGTGAATGTGCAACCTCTTGAACACCTTCCCTGCGTTAGCAGCCAGCCCACACAAGCGGAATCCCCAGCATGAGACCAAAGAGCGGTGCAATCAGAGCAAGCGGGCACTGGGCGTGGCATGCGTACGATTGAGCGTGCTCCAGTTGTACTGCTTCTGCTTGACGGAGTTGGCGGCGCTGTAGTTGTGCATCTGCACGAACTTGGGGAAGTAGAAGGCCACGACCTCAGCCGCCAGGATGCCGTCGCTGAAGTCGCGCGCGATGCTCTTCTTGGGTCGCGACAGCGGGATCTCGTCGATCCAGGCGTACACGCGCTGCAGCGTCTCGTCGTCCAGCGGCAGCTCCATAGGCGTCGCTCTTCCTCGCTCGCGTCCTCGAAGGCGCTGCGAAAGAGCGCTCTGTAAGGCGAAAAGACGCGAGCAGTTATGAATTCCCAAGGTTTGCGCTCTATTGTGCCTCAGTGTTAGAAAGGCCAGCAGCCCCCATGCCAAAGACGCTCAGCTCAACCCCCGAGTCTCCGCAGAGCCGCTTCACTCATGAGCTTGCGCTTATGGCCGTTCACGCAGTCCGTCGAGCAGTACTTGAACTCCAAACGCGTGAAGGGAGACTTGCCCGCATATTTACCGCAGAAGTCGCACGCGAGTCCCGCCGCGATTTTGCGCTCCAGCTCCTCCTGCTTAGCAGCCTCCTCGCGCTTCTGCTCGGCAGCCTCTTTCTTTTGCTGCTTCTTGCGCTCCTTCGCACGGCGTCGCTTCTCCGCCTCCTTTTCCTTCTTCCGCTGCTCCATTTCGCTCGTGAGTCCCCCAGGGATCTGCGATGCAGAGTAGTCCCAAGCGTCCGCGTGCTCCGCCATGTACCTCCTGAACACATTCCGCACCTCCTTCGAGTCGCACAAGAAGTACGGCGGGCGGTTGCGCAGGTCCAGAAGACCAGGATTGGCTCCCTGCTCCAGCAAATACTCCGTCACCGCGACGGCGTTGTTTGCAGCTGCGTGATGCAACGCAGTCATGAACTTGGCGTCCACTGCGTTGACCTCCACATCTTCTTCGCTTGAGAACAGCAGCTTGATGTTTTTCAGGTCGCCGTCGTTCACCAATTGGATAAGACGAGGCGGCGGCACCTCCTCGACCTCGTCTTCCTTTGCAACGGCCTTATCCTCCTGTTGAGCACCAACGTGCATCTCCTCTCCGATCGCCTCCTTCTTGGGTTTCTTCGCCTTCTTGACATTCAGGACTGGAGACGGAGTCTCCGCCGTTAGCGGCGAGAACTTGACGCTGCACAGGTCGGAGCGCACTCGACACACCTCTTCGAAGGTCGGCCGAAACGTGGCAAAGGGGATTCGCTTCACCCGCTTGTCACCTGGCTGTAGCACCGCGTTCTTCTCGGGGAAGAAAGTCGCGCGGTCCGTTTTCCCACTGGACAGGAAGATAAGATCGACGTCCTTCAGCACATCCTTCCACTCGTTCAACAGCGCAGCCACGTCCTGCTTCAGCGCCGCCTCGTTGTATCGCCGCAGCGTGGCACCCGCGGACTTGGCCTTCCCGCCGGCGTCACTCGCGGACTGCGCGCCGCCCTGCTTTCGTCGAGTCGTGTACCGCTGGAACGTCTTGTGGCACAGCGCCTTCTCCTTGTCGAAAATGGCACCAGCGAAGCGTCCGCTACGCAGCAAGAAGACTGCCCAGCGGAACTTGGACGCCCGGATCTCCGCCAGCGAAGCGTACGGGTTGAAACTCTCGTCGTCTACATTGGGCAGGATGTTCTTAAACACCT
Source organism: Nothophytophthora sp. Chile5 (assembly GCA_001712635.2). Taxonomy (NCBI): domain Eukaryota; phylum Oomycota; class Peronosporomycetes; order Peronosporales; family Peronosporaceae; genus Nothophytophthora; species Nothophytophthora sp. Chile5. The sequence continues at coordinate 45,459 of MBAC02009525.1, forward strand.
GCAGACCCCAAAGTCAAAACAGAGAATCAGTTACAGCCATCAGACGTCTGCATACGTTTACACTGCCATAATGGCAGTGACGGTCGCATACCTTGAAGACGCTCTTCCCGTCGGAGAACTCCACCACAGGCTCGGAGGTGGTATACACCTCCTCAGGTTCCGACGAGGACGCCGACGACGCTGAAGAGGACGAGCCGTAGCCTTCACCAGCGTTTTCTCCATGCTTCTTGCCCTCCCGTTCGGCCAGATACGCCTCGGCTTCTTCCGTCGACAAACTCGCGAGACCGCGAGCCTTGCGTTTCAGGTTCAGGCAGTGCGCGTCCGACTTGAAGTGCGCGTACTGCTCGTCCAACGAGGCGAACGCAGCGACCTCACACGTGCCACAGCGGAGCCCGATGTTCGGCTGCGCGCTGTCGCTCAGAGACGACACCTGGATGCGGAGTTTGCCCACCGTCGCGTCCAGCTCCGACTCTGACGAGCCATCGCGGGCAACAGGTCGCACAAACTGGCGCGTGTCACCTGCCACCGCGCGCACCGTCCACTCCGTCGTCTGCGCCGCCGTGAGGTCGCTCAGTGCGATGCGTCCGTACGCGCGCTCCACCGGAGGCTTCTGCTGCTTCGTCGCCTTTGTCGCCATCTTGCTTCAGCCGATGCCAGCCAGTTCCGAAATGGATGCTGCCGATGCCGATGGCGTGGGAATGATGGAGCTCCCTGTTAGAAGGGACCATCACTCGTCCAATGCGCTCCTCTGCGAGTGTTGGTCTCGGGTGGCGACGTGACCTAAATTAAATGTGGCGATGGAGGGATGCAGTTAAGGTTCAATTCGCCTATTTATTACGGACACCAGCATTGCTGTCTCAGGCTTTTTGCTGATCCGAAATAAATGCATGCATCACCCAGCCCAACAATTTTAATTGGAAGCTCCACTTTGGAACGGAACTTACCGGTATCGTACCGTATATCATATCACTTATTCTGAACGAAAATGGTTCAATGTACCTACTGACAGCGGTTTTTGAGGTGTGAAAGAAAACTGGGAGCTTCGAGAAAGCGAACAAGCGGAGCGAAGGCAGCAAGCAAGCGAGGCTCCAGATGACGACTCTGGAGACGCGCAAGCGGCCATCAGCCTGCGGCACGGGCTTCAACGTGCGGCTGTGGTGCAACAGGGATCCTTGCGGCCTCGTGTGTGCCGCCATCTCCTGGTTCCTCGTGCTCTACGCCGAATGCACCGTCGTCGTAAGTTTCAAGCTGGGGGGAAGGATCGCGCTCGGCTTCTTGTTCGTCTGTCTCATTGTGCTTGTAAGCTATTGACTCACTTTAAAATGCTCTCTGCGAGTCGTAGGGCGTCGTCATTTACCCGTGGATGGGGTTGTCTCCCCTGGGTCTGCTGCACACGGCCATCTTCACGGGCCTCTGCTTCCTGGCGCTGGTGTCGCACGGGAAAGGTAAACCGGCGGCGCTGTTCGTATCTAGATGCGCCCACAGAGTTGAAGCTGATGCCTTACTTTCGTATAGCTATGCTGACGGACCCTGGCGCCGTCCCAGAGTCGGCATTGCCGCTCGCCCTGGCCAACGCGTCGAAAGACGAGATCGCGCGGTTCGTGTCCAGACACCTTTGAATCGCTACTTAAAGGGTGCTAGCAATTCACTTACGACTGCAAATCGCATTTACTGTCGATTGTGTGGTAGGATGGAGGAGCAGCGATACCGCACCTGCCGTCGGTGCCGTCAGTTCAAGCCGGGAAGAGCGCATCATTGCTCAATCTGCGACCGCTGCGTCATCAAGATGGACCACCACTGCCCCTGGGTGAACAACTGTGTGGGACTGGGCAACCACAAGTTCTTCCTGCTCTTCATCTTCTACGTGTTCCTGCTGTCCACGTACGCTCTCACGCTCGTGTTCCTCCGCTATGCCAAGTGCATCAACGAGTCGTACGTGACGTTTTTGCTCCTGCGAAACAGCGGGATCCTGTCCCTCTCCACAACCTCTAACCTGGTCCGCGGCTGTGCGTGCCAGTAGATGCCCAACCTACGGGGCCATCCGCGTCGTCTGCCTGGTGTTGGAGGCCGTGCTCTTCGGCCTCTTCACCATGTGCATGATGTGCGACCAGTACAGTGTCATCACCACTGGCACCACGCAGATCGACCGTCTCAAGGGCGAAGTGGCGGAAAACCTCGGTCTGCGGGAGGTCTTTGGCGGCTCGGACAAGAAGTTTTCCTTGCATTGGCTGCTCCCAGTCAACATTTGGTTTCCCTCGTAAGTGGCGCTCTCTAGCTGTCCTCTCTCCGTGTTCGCCAATCCGCTGATGAGGCCTACGTTTGCTTTGTTGTTGCTTCTTTCTTTAGATCCGTGAAGAACCAGGTCCTGGGTTACGTGCTGGAACATGAGCTCGTGTTTTCGGAAGACGAGACGACGGAAATGGACACGTTCCTGTCCGATGAGGGCGTGCCGGAGACCTCCATCATCATGACCACGGAGACGCTGGAGGGCGGCTGGTCTGTGGAGAAGCGCGTGCCAAGCGAAGCCTCCGAGATCGTGTGAGGGTCTTCATCATCGAACCAGCCGATCAGTATAGTATTTCTCACTCCTTTGCCAACGTAAGCACAGATCCTCACGTTAATCAATGCGTGGGCGATGCGTCGTCTGCGATGTGGTGGAGTGGTAGGGGGGCCGTCATCACCAACAGCAAAGGTTGCCCCCTGCTCCACCTAACGATTCCCGCTCAATACAACCCCGCTTTCATTGAGTCATGACGACCGAGCGCTGGCTCGGGAAAGCCTCAGCGCACGCTAGCCCAGCAAGGGGCGTACGTTGGCCCAGGAAGGGGCATTTCGTGCGCTCGATGTCGAAGCGAATCCAGTCTGGCGAGCTGGATGTCCACGACCTCACGAACTAAAGTTGAAGTGGTGGACCTTCCATTCAGCAGTCACAAAGCTAAGGATGTTCCGCCATTCCGTAGAAGCTTGGCTTGGCGGATGCTGCGGTGCTGCGGTGCTGAGATGCACGCCGATGAGAAGACGTCAGCCGACAGATTCTTCGCCCTTCGATGAATGGGCGCAGACAAGTTTTGTTGAGGCTGATGATCCAGGATCCAGACCAAAAGAAAACGACGAGACTTTAAGAAAATGTCATCATGTTGACCGAACAATACGCACATACCCAGGCACTCGAGGAATAAAGCAAACCTTTCGCGAGGAAGGTGGGAATTATATCTTACAAGATATGGAGGCAGGTGGCTGGGCAGCAGCGCTAGAGGAGCAAACGGGTTGCCGCGCGCCTCTCTACTCTCACCCGCCAAGCATGAAGCCGAAGACGCCGCAATATCTCCCCCCTCGTCTTCAGACTGCGAGCTGAAACCTCTCCACTTACGCAATAACTCCAGCGTCCTTCAACGCGTGGTAGGCGTTGCAGGCGTGCTTCTTCAGACGCGGGTCGTCGATCTTCTGCCAGTCTTGGACCAGCTCCAGCACCCGCTCGGCGCCCTTCGACTTGGCCAGCTCGTCGTGATACAGCGGACACAGGTTCTCTACCACGTGGAGACTCTCTCGCTGCACCTCGGGCTTGACGTCAGCGCCGCCAGCCGCGCAGTCCACAATGAACTGCCAGCCATCGGACTGGATGAAGGCTTGGCGGCACTGCGGGTGGTCGCACAGCCGCGCGAGCGCCACGCTCACTAACCGCGCCACATTCACGTTCTGGGACTGACCCAGGGTCACCAGCTGCGGCACCAGACCGGCCATACCAGACCGCGTCTCTTCACGCGTGGATAGCGAGATGGAGCCCAAGACGCCTTGCATCTGCGCGTCGGCGTACTTGCTTTCCAGCAGACCCTTGAGCGCCGACACGCCATCCTCGATGCTCTCCGGAGACAGCGGCATTTTAGGCAACGGCTTGGCGGCCGCGCGCTTTACACCGCCGGCGGCGGGCGCCTTCTCAATCAGCAGCTGGCTGCGCTTGAAGAAGGCCTTGAGCTCGCTGTACAGATGCATGAGCGCCGTGATGTCGCCCTCCCGTCGCTGCACCTCCACGACGTACTCGTCCTTGGTGGTCTTGAAGATCACGATGTTGAGGTTCACGCGCTGCGCGCCTCCGTTGCGGCGGTACTCGACCTTCCACTTGCACTTGTCGGCCTTGAACTCGAAGTCCGTGTCCAGCTCGCACAGCTTGATGCCCACAACACCGCACACGCGCTGCGTAGTCTCAAGCTTCACGTGGAAGTGCGTGTGCAGTTCAAGGCGGAACGGCGACGGCGGAAGGTCACGCGGGGTCACGTTCACGTACTTGGTGCGGTCCACGCGCGTGCCGAAAGACGGGGACATCGCCGCCTCCGGCTTCTTGGTCATGCCGCCCATCTTCTTCCCCGGCATCGCGAAGGTCATGGGCCCGGGGAGGCCCGACATCCCACCCATGCCATGCATCATCGGGTTGCGGGGCCCCATCATACCCAGCGCGGGCGGGCCCGACGAGATAGCCATCGAGCGATACAGCACTTCGTCCGACTGGTCGTTGGGGCCGATGCCGCGGAACAGCGCTCTTTCCTGAGTGCTGCTGGCCGTGTTCTCTTCGGCCTTCTGCTCCTCCTCGCCCGAACGCGGGGGCGTGTTGTTAGCGTCCATGGTTTCTCTCTTTGGCTCCACGTGTACTGTTCCCTTCTGACCCGCGATCGCACCGACAGAACCCGAAAGCCACGACTCGCTGCCTCACTTGGTGGCTTGCGTCCGCGTGATTTCTGGAAATGGCCAGTGCCCAGAAGCTCCCGCCCGCTGGTCCAGCTCGTTCCGCGCGAGCGCTTTGGGAAAGTGCCCCTCCCAAAAGACATACCGGGCAGAAAGGACGGCGTGCCAGCAAACCAGACGGTGCGACGGTAAGCCTGAGCGCCTGCGTCCCCCTACCCCGCCTCTTATTGCGTTGGCTGTGGTGAGCTAAATGATAGGGCTAAATCGTGGCCTAGCCGGCTAAATTGCGGCAGCTGCTGAACAAATGGCTCGGTGGGATTCGCGCTGGTGATGCTTTGTGGCCGCAGTCCGCAAACTTTATGTGGCGGTGCGTAAAAGTGGATTGGTGGCACGCCAGCAGGTTTGACCGCAGCAGCGGCTTGGGCCTGGTGAACGGGGCGCGAAGAGGTTCCACGTTCCCAGTTGGCGCAGTGGTCCCCAATTCCTCCCGTCTGCGCGTTTTGTGGGGGAGAGAGAGGGAGAGCGGGTATAGATGGGCATTTGGTTGATGGCGCCTCCCAGTCAGCCTGACCGGAGAGGTCCTGCCCGCAAGTAACTTAAACGCACGGTTTTAGCCAGCTGCCAGCACGGGTTTACTGTAATTCGAAGGGGGGTTTCGCGCTTGAGCTTTAACATTTCCTTCTATTCTAACGACTATTTATGGGAACGTTCCCTGCACTTTCTTCCACTTGGGGCGGAAAAAGGTCCGAATTGCCAACGCGCTCCTCTGCCTGAGATCTGGATGAGCTTGGGCGGCGACCGATCAAAGATACGATGCGAGGCGTTCATCCATTGCCGCGTCCCTTGGGCTCAGCTACCTGGCTGCAAGCGGCGGTCGCTGGGTCTCGAATTTCACAATGCGAAAAGCTGCACAGTATCGTAAATTGCGTGTCGAGAGATCTTATCTATGGACGCGGGTTCATGATGCAGCGTGTCTTCAATCGAGAAGCTGATATATTTGCAGAGGGCGTTATCTGCAGTTATCTGCAAATATCCAGGCCTGCCTGGGTGGAGACTTTCTCATCTCCACGGTTGCTTGCTTCCTCATCTCCTGAACGGCTCCATGCGGCCGAGCCCTAGCATCTCGCTCTTGAGCAGTTCCAACATGTTGATAGCCGCGTTCACGTCTTGGTCCCAGTATCGAGCCTCGCATGTCTTTGCGTTTCTTCCGCTTCGTGTCAACGGAAAAGCGAACTGACGAAAGCGTTTGGTGGCACTTCGAGCAGAGCTTGCTCGTCCTGAACTTGTCCATGGAGACCACCGTCGCGCACTTTCACAGCACTCTTTCAATCCCTTGACCATTCAAACCCTCTTCATTTCCATCGTGGAGCTGCGTTTCTGGAATGATGTCAAGCACTGCTGCGAAGCTGCAGTGCGGGGCAGTCTATTCGTGCGCGCAGGAGCCGATGTCCGCAGGACTCAACACCAGACAAGACTTGGGATAGCAAGGCAAAATGCCCATGTTGGGAATGGAGAGCTTGGAGGGAAACGCTTGTCCACTGCACCGCAGATACTGAAGCTACTCGGCGGCCGCCTCTCGACCGCGCATTCGGTGCTCGAGGTATTTCGCCTATCGCATTAGGTCTGAGCTTTGATTGTGCAGCATGGCGCTAAGACACTGGCAACTGGCAACTGGCAACTGGCAACCGGAATGCGTCGCTTGCGGCTGTCAATTCTCGGTCTTGTTGACGAGTGCAGCAACACGGAACGGATGAGTCTTACCACAAGGTAACGCCGCCCGACGCCGTGGCTTTCGTCAAGTCCACGGAGGAGGTCTCCAAGGTGATCAAGCTCTGTGCTGCGACGGGGACGCCTGTCATCCCGTTTGGCGCCGGCACGTCCCTGGAAGGCCACATTTCGGCGGCGTATGGCGGCGTCTCAATTGACCTCTCGGGAATGAACATGATTCTCAAGGTACGACGGCAGCGTAGGCACCCTATACTTAAGTGCCAGTTAGAGTTGCTCACTTGGATTGGCAGGTGGATCGCAAGAACTTGAGTTGCAAGGTGGAAGCCGGCGTCACACGCGAGCAGTTGAGCGTGGATCTGCGCGCCACCGGCCTAATGTTTCCTGTGGACCCTGGTGCCAATACCACCATCGGCGGGATGATTTCCACCAATGCGTCCGGCACCACCACAGTTGATATAAATTTGAGGTCGTTGCTTGTCTTTTTCCATAGTTTTAGGACAGTTCCTCGCACCCTCCAGCTCAAGCGAAGCCGCATGATGACGGCCAGCTCCAGGAGCGGCGGTTTCTCGGTTTCTCGGTTTCTCGCAGTGCCATGGAGGTATCTTTTCGTGCAGGGCACGGACCGTGCCTCCAATTATGGCTGCAGGTCGTGGTGCCTGGGCAATTTTACACTGCTCAGGTGCAGCAGCCAGTGGCCAGTGGCGCAACTGCGTCGTCCTGCATGCGTCAAGGTGGGAAGTGTGACCCTTGACAGTGTCGCGCGTTCCGGCAAACCCGGCTGCAACCAAGAGGGGGAGGACAAGGAACATATCCTGGGTTCCTGAGGATAACAGTGCGTGCACGCGTCGCGCGAACACCTCTCGATGAACGCTGCAGCATGTACGAGGTACACAGCCCCACCCTGTCAGCTTCTTTTGTGCAAGCTGGTGAGCAGGAACTACGGCCGCGAGTGGATATTTGGCGGAGTGGCATCTCGAAGCCAGGTGGTGCTGCCGAAGCACGGTGGCGTGGCATCCGCAGCTGGTGCTCGCGCTTTGGCTTGGAGCGATGCCGCTTGTCTTGCTGATACAAATATAACATGCACGAGTCCAGAAACCAAGGTCTTCACTGAGGAGACTGCCGGCGCATGCTTCGCCAGCATCTGGTGGCTGGTTTGGGAGGACGTCTTGAAGTTCTGGGCGGCTGATAAATGCGTATTCAACCTGGGTTTCCGCCATTTTTAACCCGGCGGAAACAAGGAGATGAATTGATGCGCCATCCCGACGTATACAAATAGCAAGTTGTGGTGAAACGTGTTGCCCGCTCCTGTCCGGATAAATAGTTTTATGCTAAACGTATACAAATTGTGGTCAAAGACTCCGCAACGATTGCGGGGCCAATTCTCCAACGACGACGAGCCCACAGCGTCACAGCACCGAAAGCTGGCCAGCATGCTCTTCATTGCCGTCATTACCGCTAGCCTCTCCATCCACGCTGGCTTTGTACGCAGCGGCAGAGCCGTCGCTGTCGGAGCAGCTTGTGGCCAGCGCCACTCATCGCTGATTCGCCACGGAGCGACGCACTCATCGAATTGAGTTAACCGCGATGAGCGCGGCGCCGTATTCCAAGTCGCCTCCCGCGAGCGCGATCCAGATCATCACTATGCCGATTTGCCAATGCAGGGCGAACAACCAACGAGACTGAAGCCTGTCATGCATCCCGCGTCATTGGGGAAGAACGCGGCAGCCAGGAGGAACATGGTCGCGGGTCCCACCGCCCAATTCTGGAAGGTGGTGAGCAGCAACAAGCAGGCGCCAGTCACGGAACGCTGCACCGACCAGGTTCCAGTGCACGTTCGCAAGCGGCGGGTACATCATAGCATCACAGCCAGCAGGCCAGCGCCCACAAGCAGATTCACCCCCACCCCCCTCCGTGGGCTCGATGAAGGAGTGCATGGCCGAGAGTTGCCCGAGGGCGATGCTTGCGCCGGCTGCCAGCAGAACCGCTTCTATCAATTCTGTCGTGCACCTCCACCAGTGATCAATGGCGCGTAGTAGCTGCATCACCTGCAGTTAGGAAATCATATCTTACAGAGAGTTCGTCTGAGCTGGCGAGCAAATGCAAGCATACAACGGCAAGTAGACCTGCGTTTATTCTGGGATAGTAGTTTTTTTAAAAGCTGCTGGCACAGCCCAAATCGGATTAATTGTGAAGCCGAAATCGTGAAGCCTCCCGTTTAAGTAAAAGCAGTATGCAAACACTATCCCAGCCCTCGCGAAGCCCTAGTTAACGGTCATCCACTCTCCTAATTTGCTAACTTGGCTGCTTTACGTTGCTTGCAGACAAATGGAGGAGCGCAGTGATGCAGTCACTTCCCCTCTCATTGGTTAGCAGTAGTAGAGAGGCTTTGGAATCGCGACCATATTATCGTGGAAAAATTATCGCGATAGTTAAGCAAGAAGATGTATTCGCCTCATGTACACTAAATAGTTTAGGTATCGTGGACACGATGAACTGTATAAAGTGTGCGAAGTCCTCGGATGGCGCGCGTCGGCTGCACTCTTGTGTTTCTTTTGGCCTGTGAAGCCCTCCATTCCAGCAACCGCAGCGCCTAGGATTCTTTTGCCACCAACCGCATTTTCGTTCTCCGTTTTCTTCTGCATCGGATTCCGTTTTCTTGAGCTCCTCGGCTTCCAACTGGACAAAGACTCCCAGCATGCGAGACAGATTCGTCACGGTATCCTCGGCTCATAGAATGACAACGTTAAATCACAGTCAAGCAGCGTGGTGACAACTTGAAAGTATTAATACCTGATACCCGAGCACTGTCGCGCTCGGGTTTCTTGTATTCCGCCACCAGGCGCTTCAATCAGGTCTTGAACGAGTGTTCAGAGACCGGAATCTCATCGCGTAAAGCCTTGTGAATGCCAGCCCAACGCTGATTCATGGTGATTTTCTCTTTGGAAAATAGTCACCTCGATGTCTTCACGCCTGAACCAAGTGCACTCCAAGCTTTTGGGACGCAGCAGAAGCATGCTGTACTAAATTGATCATTTACATTATTCTTATTTCCGCCATTTCCTCCCCTGATGAATACACGGTCGATGTGCGTGGCCAGGGCACATTTTATTGGCTAGCAATTCTGAGGTAAACTCAGTGTAAAAACACTCATAGAAGTTTTTTAAAACTTCTTGTGCTTTTTAATTAAAATTAAAAAGCACAACTTTTTTTTATTTTGGCGCTCAAGCGCTTGTAAAAACATGTAAATGCCGCACCTGAAACCACCACCGCGCCCGCTCGGCTGAGCCCCGCTTGCTTCTTTACATCACGAACGTCGCTTCGCCGTCGACCAAAACGAAACCAGGCAGCGGAAGATGAAGTCGGCCGGGAGCGTGAGCCGATACCTGTCGCAAACCCGGAGTTCCAGGAAGAAATCGAAAGTATACTGCGTGGATGAGGACAGTGCAAATGGCGGGCAGGAGGCGCTTGAAGGTGGCGAGTTGCTAACCGCAAAGAGGCTGCTGCTCGCCGTGTGGCTGAGCGTGGGGTTAGTTCCCTTGCTGCTGCAGGCGCGAAGCTTTACGAAATTCGTGACGCCCCACAAGATCTCAAGCGAGTTGGTGGTTCCAGCGGGCACGACGATCCACAAGGCAGACATGGAGGCGCTCTGTCCTGTGGAAGGTTTGCTGGTTGCTGGTGCGTGGTGGAATGTCGGCATCACGCACTATTACCCGGTCGACCACGGGAGAATCTGCCATTTCGTGGTGCCGCAATACAACATCCACGGCGCCTACCTCTTGGGGGAGGAGAGAACCGCACCGTCCTCCACGACGCCAGCCAGTTGCTCGGGGGAGAGCTATCCGTTCCAGCACTACTTCTACCACGGTAGTATCGGGTACTACGCGTTCTACGAGGAGGCAGAAGGCACTTACTGCGCCAACGATAAAACGGCATATGTGCTCGTGCGCGGCCTCGGCACGTACGACAGCAATGGCGCACCGTTGGCCAATGATACAGGAGACACGACCTACCGACGGTCGTACTGGTACGGTTTGGTTGGCTCCATCTGGATCGTGTACCGCGCCATCCTCTTGCGGCGGAGCTACATTTCGTGCAAGCGCTATGGACGACGCTGTGATGCCATGCAAGAAAAAATCCGGTTCCGAGACGCCGTGGTGTATGTGCAAGAGAGTATGCGGCTTTCAGCTCACGGCGCGAGGAACTATCATCGAGCGGGGCTCTTGTATCTGCTGGTGGAAGGGCTCATGAGTGATCTGTTCATGCTGATCGCCCAAGACGGGTTCTTCGCGAAAGTGCAGTACATTTCACTGGGCTACAACCTGTCCGGGGTGCTTTCGATGTTGTTTGAAATGGTCGAGAGCATGAACTGGATGGGCGAGAAGGTGCGGTGCTTCATCAAGCGACTGCTCTTCAACTACGAGACGGCGTTGCTGGGCGAGCTAGTGTGCTCGGCCGCGATGCAGGCGTTTCTCACGTCGCTGAACCGCTCGAGCCTCCAGGGGTCCAAGCCTATGGCCGAGGCCGTGTCCTACTATGTGTGGAGTCTGGTGGGACATGGTGTCATCGTGCTCGGCATCGTCTGCGGCATCACTTCCACCCGAGCATTGGGGGCGATTGTCACCGTGCGATGGACTTTTGGATCTTTCGCTGTGTTTACAGCTCCGTGCTGTGTGGACACGACACTGGGGATTCGGAGCAAGATGATCATGCTAAACGGCTACGCCTGGGAGAACGGGAACCTGTTCTACAAAACAGACACGCTGAAATCGTTCGGGGTCCTGAGAATGACCGAAGAGGACGGCAGCGAGTTCCTCACGTTGAGCAAGCTCTATTGGTTCGCGATTCCTCATCATGATGCCATCGTGATTGGAGCGGTTACGGGCCATACTGTGGTACCTTGCAGCGAGCGACCATGCACAGGGTTTGTTAGCATTTTCGGGCGAGCATTGGGTGGCTGAGTTTCTTCTGCTAACCGAGGTGTAGAGATGCCGTGAACGACAGAGGAAGATCCGTTAATCAGCCTGCAAACTCGCTTGCAATTGAAAACAGTATGAAAACCAGGACAGATCCAACGAAAGGTTTGTGGCATTGTGCCATTTGACCTCCTTCTCTTTCATCGGTACAGAATCCTCGAAATGCCCAACACTTTGTGCCAGTTCTCGCTGCAACGTTCAAGATTCGGCAGTTGCAGAGATATTCCAAGGCGATGCCTACGGTCCACATTCGAAGGGAAAGAAGACGCTTGGACGGCGTCCAAGTCCAATGGACTCTGAAGTTCGGGCGACCTAGCGGCCGCTGATTTACCGGAATGGGAGGCGTTGTTGTCGGTTGCATATACCGGTACCAAATGACCGTCCGTTACAAGCGCCGGCAAAGTCAAGACGGCGTCCCCTCCGCTCCGAAGAGATTGTCCGTCTCCACATGCACTAATACGCAGAACCACTACGCGGATTGGCCTAAGATGACAAGCCAGACAGCAAGCAGGACAAGCCGAGCGCTCCGCATAGCGCGGCCCGGAAAAGTGCACTGCTTAGGCGGGGAATCTCGGAGCGAGGAGCAACTGGCAACTGCCGGTTGCGGGCGGAGGGCGCAACGGATGCTGCTCGCGTTATGGATGGCCGTAGGGATCGTGCCGTTGCTGCTGCAGACTCGAAGCTTCCTGAAATTCGCGACACCGCACAAGATCTCCGAGACTCTCGTGGCTCCAAGCGATGCAGCGATCGAGACAGCAAATATAGAGGTGGTCTGTCCCGTGGAAGGCCTGTTCGTTTCTCACGCGTGGTGGAACATCGCGACTACGCATTACTACAACCTCGAGCATGGCCGGTTGTGTCATTTCGTGATGCCGCAATACAATGTCCACGGCGCTTATCTATTGGAGAGCGAGAGAACTGTGCCGTCCTCCACGACGCCAGCCAGTTGCTTGGAGGAGAGTTATCCGTTCCAGCACTGCTTCTACCACGGCAGTATCGGGTACTACGCCTTCTACGAGGAAGCAGAAGGCACGTATTGTGCTAACGATAAAACGGCATATGTGCTCGTGCGTGGCCTCGGTACGTACGACAGCAATGGCGCATCGCTGGCCAAGGACACTGGGGATGCAGGCTACCGAAGTTCGTACTGGTACGGTTTGGTTGGCTCCATCTGGATCGCGTACCGCGTGATCATCATGCGGCGGAGCTACATATCGTGCAAGCGCTACGGTCGGCGATGTGATCGCATGCAACAGCGAATTCAACGGAGAGATGCTGCGGTGTATGTCCACGAGTGTTTGCGGCTTTCGGCCCATGGGGCGAAGAATTACCAGCGAGCTGCGATGTTGTACCTTTTACTGGAAGGCGTGATGAGCGATCTGTTCTTACTGATCGCCCAAGACGGAGCATTCGCGAAAGTGCAGTACATTTCGTTGGGCTACAACTTGTCCGGCGTGCTGTTGCTGCTGTTCGAGATGCTCGAAAACATGAACTGGCTGCGAGAAAAGACGCGGTGTCTGATCAAGCGGCTAGTGTTCAACTACGAGACCGCATTACTGGGCGAGTGTCTGAGTGCAGGTTTACAGCAGCATTTCCTCACGGCGCTCAATCGTTCGAGTTTGAAGACGTCCAGACCGACGGCGGAGTCCGTGTCGTACTACATCTGGAGTTTGGTGGGGCACGGCTTCATCATTGTGGGTATTGCGACCTTCGTCGTTTCTGTTCGAGTTGTTGGGGCGCTGGCTTATGTGGGCTGGAATCATCGCTCTTGGTCGCTTTTGACAGCGCCATGCTGCGTTGATACAACGCTGGGCGTGCGCAACAAGATGGTGATGTTGGGCGGCTATGTCTGGGAAGACGGCATGCTCTGCTACCAAGTGGATGCGCTGGCCTCGTTCGGGATCTTTAGAATGGAGGAAGAGGACGGGGCCGAGTTCCTCGTCTTCCGCAAACTGCACTGGTTCAAGGTTCCAAGGAACGATCTGTTCGTGCTTGGCGTCGTGTCGGGGCGACGCGTGGAGCGCTGCAGTGAGCGGCCTTGCACCGGCATCGTGAGTCTGTTCGATCGACAATTGGGAGGTCCCCTGGACCAGATTGCACCTCACCAACGGCTTGTGGCGCGCGTTCGTAACAAAGTTTCGGCTGCTGCAGATGCGCTAAATGTACTTCCCGGATCCTGATGCAAGGCACCGCAAATGCAGCAACCACTGAGACTCCTCGGAAGCCTCCGATAGTGCACAATATAGTAGATATGTAGAATGTTACACTGCTGGTGCGACGATGCAGGGATGTTCATTCATGTGAAGATGCCATTGATTCCATCCCACTTCAACTTCATAGTGCTACAAAACCGGTATAAAAAATGCCAGTCGCCCCCAATGTAGCTATCCGGCTTAGCGGTCTTTCTCACATCAAGTTAATCCGAACCAGCGTAGTGAATGAGCACCATGCTGCAGGCGATGATGGCGACGCCAATGAAGAAGGAGAGCAAGAAGTATTTGCCCTTGGGGTCGAAGCGGTAGGCACCAGGCAGCAATTCCTTCGCAGCAATGCACGTGAGCATGCCCGCCACCACGGCGTAGAGCGACGCTTGCAGTGCGTAGCTCATGCCGCCGGACACGGCTGCCCAGCCCACGCCGGCTCCGATGGGCTGCGCAATGCCGCTGATCACTGTCCACTTGAAGGCCTGCAGTTTGCTGCCTGTTGCGTAATAAACGGGTGCTGCGATGGCCACGCCCTCGGGCAAATTGTGCAGGATGATGCCGATGGACAGGATGATGCCCGTCTGCAGACCTTGCAGCGACGACACGAAGAGCGCCAAACCCTCGGGGAAGTTGT
>MBAC02009531.1:0-43313 GCA_001712635.2 Nothophytophthora sp. Chile5
TCACCTCCCGCGCGGCTTGTTCTTCCCGCGAGATGTCGGCCGTGGCGTTGTCCATCCGCTGCAGTTAGAGCACACAATACACGCATTCTTCGTCAGTCCGCGGACCCGTCTCGCTCCTCCTCTGGAGGCGGCGGCAACGTACGCCGCCGATGTCGTCGATCATGATGTTCTGCTCGACGACTTCGCCGTTGATGGCGTGCGCATGGTTCTTGAGCCCCACCACGCCGCCGTGGATCTGGTCCAGCAGCGCGTCCTGCCGCGCCGTGTCCTCCGCGCGGCGGCGGTCGAACTGCTGCTGGGCGTCCATGGCGCGGTAGTCGGTGTCAGCGCCGGTGTCCCGCGGCATCTCCTCTGTCGGTCGGTGGTCTGGGTAGCTGCTCGGTCTCGCGGTAGATCAGGCGAGAGAGAGAGAGAAGGCGACGACTTGCTTCCTGTTCCGCTATCTGGCCGCTTTGCTTGGGCTTCTTCGGGTTGCGAGTTGACGGGCGGCGCTCTATCTCGCTGCCGTCTGGCTTTCTTCGCGATGCTCTTTAAGTGTGAGAAGGGTTGCGACGAAAAACGACACGGGATTTTTTGGTCGGAGTTTGAACCAATCGGAGTGTCTCATCGAAAGCGGCTCGTGCTCTTATATTGTGTAGTAGCGGTGGACAAAAGTCTATCGGTAGAATACCGGCACCGGTCTCAGAGTGAGACGAAACCGGTAGAATCGGAAGGGTTACTCGCGTAACCCCTCCGTGGCACAAGCAAGTCTTGTCGGTGCAACTTCTGGGCTGGCAGCGGTGCAGCAGTTCGGTGGCTGCGGTGGAACGGCAGGTTTCTTCACGCAAAGACGCATACCAGTGGCTAATTCGGCCAGAGCAGCTATGGCATCCGTGTTTGCATTCTGTTGCGACGAAATGGCAGGGCACCGGGAGAGCGAGCAGGCTCTGCTGACTGTTCTTGACTCGTCTATTCATGTCGCCGCTCCCAATAATGCGTGCAACCTTTATCTCATGAAGCACTCGGAAGCACCCACTTCCACTGCAGTCAAGGCAAGTCGTGGTCATATTCTCAAACAAGAAAATCACCCCCAAGCCTCAACCTGAAGTGTACGTACGACTGGATCGTGCTGATGATGGTGGGGCATTTCTTGTACCGGCACTGGCATAAATGAAATTCAAGTTGTGTGTCATACGGGGGTTTCTTTTACTGGCATGGGCACGAAGTGCAGATCCATATTCAACAACGTGGATCACTGCACCCCTCGCACTTTTGAAGCAACTTTCCTTCCTTTATGGCCAAACGTCCTTCACCCAACCATTTGGGTACACAAGTTGATTTTGTGGTTGAGCCCGCATCTGTGATGAGGATTGGCACCGCACACGCAACCCCCGCGAAGTGGACAAAGCACACTTCGGCTCACGGGCTGATAGGATGCGACTACTCAAGCTGAACGAGAGATGATGGATGTCTACGAGTCCTTCTCAGCGGCTTAGCTCCATTATCATTTATCATTCCGCAATTTGCACTCCAGGACCCACTCACCAGTTGATCCCGATCCCACCTCCAGCAACCACCACGATGAAGGTCTTCCGCGTCGCTGCTGTCGCCGCTCTTGTTGTTGCTGCTGCATTCGCCCAAGATACCACTACGACGGGGACGGGTGGCACCACCACCACGACTGGCACCACGACTACGGGGACGGGTGACACCACCACGACTGGGCCCACCACAGCGACGGGTGCCACAGCGGCAAACAATGGCACGGCGACGACGACGACTGGCACGACGACAGCCGGCAGCACTGCAACAGGCACAACGGTCGGTGAAGTGACTGGCAACAACGGCGCGACGGGCAGTACGGCACTCGGGACTTCTAGCACGAGCGGCGATACGACCATCACGACTAGCTCCACGGGGTCTTCGGACACCATCACCACGGCCCCAATCACCTCGAGCTCCACGACGGGCTCGACGACCGCGAGCTCGTCGTCGTCGGATTCATCCACCTCTGGCTCTGGGTCGAGTGGTGCTTCGTCAGTCGTCAGTACGTTTGGAACCGGCGCGGCTGCGGTCCTGGTCGTTGGCGCTTACTTCTTGTAAAGAGGGCAGCTCCTATAGTGACGCAGTCAATTCGTGGTGAAAAGCGAAGCTTCGACGCGAAATGGCTCAACATGCCGATCCATAATTTTATATTGATTTGACGTTCCCCTTGAATTGATTTCTGAATTTCCTTCGTCGGCTTTCTGAGCTGGTTTTCAATGCCCAGCTCTCGCGACTCAGAAACTATCCCAACCTTACTTGGAGTTCGAAGACGCATGTCGTTGGCCCCGCTGGGTCGATTCTGAAGGTAGTATATCTACGAGAGTCCATGTGCAACTACAGAATATGTAGACCATCTGCAGCTTTGACGCTGCACTGGACATGGTGCTAACGCTAGGCTCCTGGAAACAATATTGTGTAGGGTGCATCGACATGGATGGTTTTAACGTTGCTGTCTTGACTGCACACGTCTCAGATGTAATTGCACTCGCGTCAGTGGGACTTGATACATCATCCGGATTTTCCCGCGACCGACCTTGAAGTGCCGGATTCTGCGAATTAATATGGGTGCGACTAGCTCATTATTGGGAATGCGGATACAATTAGCTGTAAGTTTGATCACGCGGTGCATGAGCGTTCGTCGTCGCAGCAACAGCCGTTTGGCTATCAATCTATCGGCTGCAGACTGCTTTTAGTTCTCCAACATCGCATTATTATATCTTGTGCTGGATTTTGGATCGTAAATCGGCCGACTCGACAGGCGCCAGAGGTTTGTTGATCTTTTTCTCTCCGTATGAGCATAAGTACGGTAAAACCAACGCGTATGAACAGGGCCAAACAAGAGCACAAAAGGTGTGCGTCTTTTACCGTCTTGCAGCTGACGCTCAACACAACCAGGACTGGAAGCAGCCATGACGTCCTATTAAATTGGAAATGCTACTCTTCGCGACTGCAACTCTCACTTTCACATTTGCCATCAAGCGACCAACCATCCAACCAAACCACCACAGCCTCAAGACCAGACCACTCATTTCCCGCCATGAAGCTGTTCCAGGTCCTCCTCATCGCTGCCCTCGCCATTGCCAGCTCCACCGCGCAAAATGCGACTGCTACCACTTCAGCTTCGCCTACGGTGGCTACAGCCGCGACCGCCTCCGACTCGTCCGCTTCATCGGGTTTGCTCCGCTCTTTGCGGGAATTGGACGATTCCGACGACTCGAGCGACTCTAGTGACTCCGACGACTCCAGCGACTCCAGCGACTCGAGTGATTCGAGCGACTCGAGCGACTCTAGTGACTCCGACGACTCGAGTGATTCCAACGACTCGAATGACTCGAAAATCGTGAATAACGTCAACTCGACCGACGTGAACGACTCGAGTGATTCGAGCGACTCCAGCGATTCGAGCGACTCCAGCGATTCGAGCGATTCGAGTGACTCAAGTGACGTGAGCGGTTCCAGCGTTTCGGCAACGACGGGATCGAGCGGGGCGTCTCAGCTCGGGGGAACTCTGGGTGTTGCGACGGCGGCAGTTCTCGGCGTGAGCGCGTACTTCTTGTAGGTTGGTAGCACAACGTCTAACCTCCGCAATCCACTACTCTTTCTCGGTGTATTGATTGCGGCAATAGATGCACAATCCAACCCCACTACTCAGTAGCAGCGCGTATTACCCCCAGGAAACTTCTTTGCATATCGTGCATGTTGTTCAAAAAATTGTGGAGTCGTTGCTGCTACACGAACCCAACGCAACGACATTCAAATTGGCCAAAGCTACCGATACGTACTTTGTTGTGTCCGTGCTTGCAAGAAAGCAGCCGTAGCTAAAAAGGGTTTTGCGAGTGCAGTATCATTATCCATACAGAACGACGCCAACACTCGCGCCGAAGCTCGCAGCTAACGACACATTCGTAAGAGGCGGCAGTCTCAGTCGCTTTTTGGCGAACGTGCGAGGCTCCAAACCCGGCGCAGAGTGTACCTACCGCTAGGGTGAGGCGACCACCATCTCACTTGATACATTACTGTCGGGATTCTTTCTTTTTATGATGTACCGGTACCCATTTCAAACTCGCACACCGCAACCTCCAAACTCTATATGCTTCCATTTCGAATGTCTCCGACGAGGACCACGCCATCTTAAACTCAACATACTCGACCTGCGAAACGAGAAAATGGCGTGAGGCCAATATTTGCCGAAACGTGGCATACTGTTGCCACGAAAACGTTGTTTATCCCTGTTTGGTGAACAGTCAGACATGCTTACAGCTCTACCTCTGCGCGGCACAAAGATGGCGCTACGACAGAGGCCTCAAATTGACTGGCGAAACCACGTGGATGGTCTCAATGTTGGTGCGTTGAACCACGCCTTTTGCGCATGTCTCGGATGCAATAGCTCTCACGTGCAGAGGAATTCCTACGCACACCACTTGATATATGGCCAGGATGTTCTCCTGGCGATGTCCAGTAGTGCTGATTAAACGCAAGTCGGCGACTGGCTGAATTTCTCCCAGCGTCATCGAATGTACCGGATTCTGTCAATTGATATGGGTGCAACGCACAGTACTTTCATATGTAATAATTGAACAACAGCATAATAATAATACTATTTCGAAGTTGGTACTTGGATAACGCAGCCGTTGTGATCAATCGCTATCATGAGAACAGCTGCATGGCGATCAATCCGCTACACCAAGGAGACATGCCATAATTATGGACTGGATTTTGGTTCGTAAATCGGCTAGATCGGCTGGCGCCAGAGGATTAGCTCGGTTCCACACTTACGAACCGAAACCCTCGGCACACAAGACATGCGTCGTTAATTGCAGCTAACGCATGGCAGAACAGGGCTGGGGACTAGAAAATGCACATGCCACTCGTCTGTCCTCCTTGAAAGCGCTGCTCGTTGTACTCGCCGACTGCAGCTCTCACTTTCACATTTGCCACCAAGCGACCAAGCGACCAACCAACCATCCACCCAAGCCACCACAACCTCGAGACCAGACCACTCATTTCCCGCCATGAAGCTGCTTCAGGTCCTCCTCATCGCTGCCCTCGCCATTGCTAGCTCCACCGCGCAAAATGCGACTGCTACCACCTCCGCCTCGACTACGGTGGCCACACCCACAGCCTCCTCCGACTCGTCTGATTCATCGGATTCGCTCGACTCGTTGCGGGGATCGGACGACTCGAGCGACTCCAATGATTCGAGCGACTCGAACGACTCGAGTGACTCGAGCGATGCCAACGACTCGAGCGATGCCAGCGACTCCAGCGATGCCAGCGACTCAAGTGATTCGAGTGACTCAACGTCGGGGTCCAGCGAGGCTTCTCATCTCGCGGGAACTCTGAGTGTTGCGACGGCGGCAGTTTTCGGTGTGAGCGCGTACTTCTTGTAAGTTGGTAGCACAACGTCAAGCACCATCAACGACTTCTATCTCGTGTATTGCTTACAGTATTAGAACATCCAATCTAAAGGGCATAACAGAGAAGGATTTTCATTGCAGAAGTCGTGTATTGATCAAAAGATCGATTATGGAGTCATTGCTGATGTTGGCGTGTGAATTCAATTCGAATTGGCCGAAAAGCATCGGTGCAAGTTTATCGCTGTGACGGATGGACCAGAAACAGTAGCCTCAGTCGATTGACGAGCACAACGTGGGAGGTCCGCATTCCACACCGCCTAACTCAAACTGCTCCCGAAACCAGTGCTGGATTAGTTTGGGCGAGTTGTGTGCCCAGCAATCTTCGTTTCGGATGAAGCGTATTGAGCGATCTGCAGGTATACCGTATACCCAGAACAAGCCCGCTTGTATACATGTATATTCACGCTTCGGTCACCAGTTCACGTTGATTCCTGGAGAGGTTATGGCGTGGCCAGCCTGGGGGGGCTGCCACGCGTCGACACCAGATAGGGCGCGGGACATCGTGATAGTAAGGCCGTTTTGCCAAGTCTTAAAGATACTCAGTTTAGAACTTAATCTATTTAGAGCTAGGCTTGTCCGAGACAGATCAAAGTCGACTTTAGTTGAAACCGACGGGTCCAGACTCTGCGTACGAGCAACGTATGATAAAAGGTTGAAGGATACCTCCGTTGACTGTCTCTCCGCGCTTGCTGCTGTTACCCGACTATCGAACTCATGGACGACGACGTCCATGCGTTCACTGGGGCTGCAATAGAAGAACCGCAACCCATTCGAGGGCGCCGGGAAAGACGGGCCGAGTGACGAAGAAATGGCGACCACCAATCCGGTGCACGACTCACTGCACGAAACAACTGCACACACGCTCCCCCAACCGCTGCGCTTTGAAGGCCGGACGACGCAAGATCGTCGCGACTTCATGCGCCGATATGAGACGTATCTTGCAACGACTGGCGTTCTTCAGACGCAGTGAAGCGGCGCATCCTCTATGCCGGTGGGTGCGTGTGTCGAGAGCCGAACGAAATCATGATCGCGCGCTACGAGTTTGCCTGCTCTCCGAGCGAGGTCACCGAGGGTCGATCAGTTTAATCAAGCCAACACGCCGTCCAACGTGGACAATGCGTTGATTGACGAGGCGATGAAGAAGGCCCGCACGGAAACTCAGTGGCCGGGGTCTGAGATTCGCATGACGCAGTTGCAAGACGATATGGAGGTCATGCTGGACCATTTCAACACCACAGATGTCGTGTTTGAACACGAACAGAGCCGCTCGGTAGGCTACCTTGCGAAGGATCTCGCTCCAGCGAGCTTCCACAGCTCGATCGCTACCCTTCAGACTCTCAACGAAAATAAGTAGATCAAAACGAGGTCGTTCCTTTCTATGCGTGGATCACGGGATTCCTGAAGGAGTTAAACTCATGAAGGCATGCCGTTCAACCTCCTGGCGGAAGCAATCAGCCGCAAGGTGGGTGGTCGTAGCAACAGCGTCAGTAAATTCTGGTGGTGGTCGCAGTAGCGATCGCGTTGGCAGCCGTGGAAGCGGACGAGGTGGTGGGCGTGCTGCGAAGCCGGTGCGAGTGTGACGCCACCAATGGCAATGGCCAAGGTGCTGGCCGAGGCGGATCGCCGGGTGATGCCGTCCCAGCTGCTGCTGCAGCGACACCGACTCGGGTCTGGTGTGTGTGTGCCAAAAATGCCAGTTGGGAAAACACCAAGGGCACTAATGCGCAGCCCGGTTAGACTGCACAGCTTTTTCAACAAAGCGAACGCGTTGCGACGCCACGAAGCCAAATAATGCAATGCGAGTGGGGGCGAGAACGCCGCTGGATTCAGATATGGCGATCACGACCCCGAAGCACCGTGGTGCTACCGACGCTAGTATCGACGGCTTGACCGGGCAAGCCTTGATGCTCGATTCGGGAGTTGATACCTCGCTGATGGCGCGCAATGTCCTGGATGCACTGGAGCGTGATGGTACGGCTGTGTCGGTCCCGGCTATTGAGCCGCAGGTTTCAACGACGATTGGAGGCAACGAGTTTGTTGTGCCACGCACAGCAACATTCCGAAAAAACGAGCTGACAACAACTGCCGGGCTGTTAATGCTTCGAAACTTGAGGTGTCATGTGAAAGCGGCAAACGGTTAACTGGACCTTACGGTCGGTCGACCGATCATGAAGAACCTGGGATACTCAACGGATGTGTTGCTCGCCCGATCACGTGGCGTTCAGCCAGAATGTGTGCTCGCAGGAGTTGACGACACCGAGACCCGAGTCCGAGCTGAAACAACGGCGCTGCAGCGTGTCTGTCTACTCCAAGCGACTACACTAGACGCAACGCCGGCGACCGCCTGCGATATTGAGCGTTATGAGACGCGAGTGTTGCCGGAGGTGGACCATTTGGCATTTGGCCGAGACACACTGTTGCTCATGGTGCCGTTGGCACATCCGAGCCCAACGGCGGACGTCTGTCTGCGCACAGGTGCAAGCGAGGGTAATTGGGGTGCCATCGCGACGCAATTGGAACCTAGCCAGGTTCAGCGGCCTCTGGCAGACCAGAATCATCAGCCGGTGGTTCCCCCTGAGTGGATGCTTGTGGGTGCAGTGATTCGATGGACTACAGTTGAGAAGGAGGCTTTCGCCATCGTCGAGGCGATGCGCCAATTAGAGTATCTGTTACTCCGTCCTGGTGGTGTCCGTCTGTATGCAGACCACTGAAACCTGGTCTGCATCTCCGACCCGTCCGATATGGATGGTGCGATGGCGCGGTACCAAGCGGAGGAACTCCAACGATGGTGGCTGTCGTTGATGTCCTTCCGGTACGTGATCGAGACAGCCTGCACAACAAGGAGACAATCACGAGTGTATCAAGAGAGACGAATGCCTGGGGGCAATCTACTGAGCAGATGACGAGCAAGACCTGCGCCCAAGCTGGTGTGCATGTTGCGCGCCTCGCTATGGTCAAGCGTGTATCTACTCTTGAGGGCACAGAGTTCGTGTGGCCTTCGGAGGTCGAGATCAGTCATCGTCAGGAAGAAGCCCGAGAAGGGCAACCCATTGGTGTTCAATGGAACGAAGAGCGCCAGATCGCTACTTGTCCTGGTAGACAAGTCTGGATCGCAGACGACGCAGTCGAGTTGCAGCAGGGGCGGTGCGGTTGCACACGCCTGAGCTGGCGGGTTCAGAGGTGCCAAGACGTCAGCGGCGGCGCTAGCGTCGATGTTCTACTGGACGATCCTTCCGGCAGATACAGCAACATTCGTCGGCGAGTGTCTCCACTGCATGAAAATAGCCAGAGGCCGGATTTCTCGACCGTTCAGTGAGACGCTGAAGGCGACACGTCCCAACGAGCTCCTCCACTCCGTCTTCCTCACGGTGATGGAAGGCGAGGATGGGTGCAAGTGTGTATTGGTGCCCAAGGATGGTATTAGCGACTACGTTGAGCTCGTGGCCTGCCGTCAAGCAATTGCAGGCCTGGTCTACCAGTATCTGATGGACTAGTTCAAGAGTTCGGCATGGTGCGCCAATGGGTCTCTGACCAAAGTACCCACTTCACGAACCAGGTCATTGATAAGCTGCAGCGTGCGCTCGGAGTGCATCACCACAACACGACCGCTTATACGCCGTGAGAGAAAGGCACCGTGGAGGTGGTGAACCGAGAGGTTTTGAAGGGCATTAAAGCTCTGTTGCGCGAGCGCAAGCTGCGTGACTGTATTTCCCGTCGTTCAAGCTGCATTGAATACTATGCCGTCCGATCGTATCAGCGGAAAGACGCCGGTGACAGCGTCCACGGCTTTGCCAGGTGAAACGCAACTGCGCAGCATTCTGCACCCGCGAGATTCTCTCGACGCGACAATTGAATGGGCCGACGAGGACGTGCAGCGACATTTAACGATAGTTTGTGTTGCACTTGATGTGGTGAACCTGAAAAGACTAACGTCATTGATAAAAGAGGTGTGCCTCCCGTGCGCAACATGACAACAACCAGGCGTGACTCTCCCCAAGTTCAGCAAAGGCGATTTCGTGCTGGCCGGGATGGTCACAGGTCGGACAGGCAGTAAGCTTGCGCTTATGTGGCGAGGCCCGGAGCGCATCGCCAAAGCGCTGAACGACTACACGTTCGAGGTGCAAGACATCATAGCACCGTTCGCTGTAACGGTGCGTCACCCGTCGCGACTCCAGCTCGATCGAGATTCGATGCGCGGTCGCGCAGATGAGTTTGAAGAACAAGCGATACACGGCGAAAGTGGACGCTTCGTGGAGGCGCTTCGCGCGATTTGTCTCAGCCCGGACGCACACCTCTGGGAGATCCAGTTGAAGTTGTTTGGGCTCGACGAGAGTGTGGCATCGTGGGAACCGGCTGAGTCGGTTCAAGGGGACGTTCTGGACCTCTTCCTTGCACCTCCAGTCCAATTGCGTGAGTCCTTCCGTTACTATTCTGTTTCCCGCTCTCCATACCTGTTGTTGCTCAAAGACCGCGGATTCGCCATGCACTTTGAACGTGGTCTCTTGTGTTTCCTAGACTGACTCCACCGTCTCCTACCCACCCACACGCAAACTAGCCTGGACGATGGGAGGTGGGGGTGCAAATATGTTGGATTCTGACCTCTGAGTGTAGAGCGCTCTGCAATTGTCGGTTCATATCGGATTGAGGACGCCCTTGCGCCGTGGTGACTGTTCCGTGTTGTACCCAATGGACCTGTTGACTGCTCGTTCTATCGAAATCGGCGGTGGTGGGGTGGTCGACTGGTGTATCGTCCAAACGGATCTCCCGACATGGTTGCAGTAAGCGGCAGTGTTTGTACGCACGACACCAGCTCGCTATCGGCCCCGACTAGCGGTAGCATATCAATGGCGTGCGGCAACCAGCCACTCGAGACAGGCGTCGTCCATGACCTTGCGATTCTATGGCATGGCGATCCGCCAGAGCTACCCTCGAAGTAGCCTGCCATTTTGGCTGATATCCGCAACGAACCGATTTCCGGTCATATCATGTTGCGGGTCACCCCACCCCATACAAACCCTAGTCAATAACGAACATGCACCCACCTCAATAACTGGACCAACACTATTTTGAATGACGTTACTATTTACATCTAAAAAAACGCATGGGTTATCTTTCTTTTGGTGTGTTCCACGCGTCCCGATTAGTGAAGTGGGTGGCGTAGGGGGACTCGATGGGTCAACTGATCGAGTCTCTCTACAGGTTGAAGCAAGCACCAGCTGTGTGGATGAAGTTACTGCATGACCGGTTGACGAAGCTCGGATTCCCGCGTCTGAACAGCTATCACGGGCTGTACGGAAAATACGACAAAGCCTGAGTGTCCATGTTTCTGACAGTGTACGCCGATATCCTACAACTCATGGAACCATCGGACTTGTGCGCCAAGGCTGTGGCGCAACTCAAGAAGCGTTTCACACTCACAAGCATCGATGAGGCAAAATCTTCTCGACATCGGGATAACGTTTGACAGTACGCGCAACAAAGATCCCCTACATCCAGTGGGCCTATATCGACACGGTGTTGAAGCGATTCGGCCTGGATAATTTCTACGGGTGCTGGACACCACAGGCGACCAGTGAGTCCATAGCGGGGAAGAAGCTGTCGGAGCTTGAGGTTGCCATGCCCTATCGCAAACTCGTTGGTGCCCTCCAGTGTCTGGTGTCTGGTGCGGCCGGATATTTCTCATGCTGTACGACATCTCGGTAAGCACATGTCCTGCTATATGGGGAAAAACATTTTCTCGAAGCTGAGCGGACGATGCGTTGCCTGCTGTAGACGAGGAACTACGCGGTGGACATGAATGTGATCGCAGGAAATGATGTTTCCATTACGGTCATTACGGAATCCGACTATGCGAACGACCTCGATGATTCGAAGTCGATCTCTGACTACGTTACGCCCCTGAACGTCGAAGTTATTTTCTATGGCTCACGGAAACAAAACGCAACGCCCAATCGAGCACGGAGATGGAATACATCGCGATGAATAAAGGTGTCCAGGATGTCCTGTGGATCACTGGATTGCACATGAAGCTGCTCTGGCTGGCGGACACACCGTTGCTGCGCGGTGACAAGCAGAGGGCCCTGAATCTCACTGCAGAGCCCGATAATCACTACAAATCCAAGCACATTGACAACAAGCATCATCTGGTTCGTCACACAGTAGAGGAGGGCAAGCTGGGGATTATACCCGTGCCCACTAATGGCAACCCGCGGATACAACGACTGTGGCGCTGGGGAATGACAAGTTCAGCTTGTTCCGCTCTCACCTCGAAGTTCTGCCACTTCAAGATATGGCTGATGCGGCTGCGCCATACGCGCCACCTGTCTTGCGACATACATCAACACTGGAAGCTCCGGTGAATGCTTCGGCTCATGCACTCACCACACCTGCGAGACGTAGCCGTCGGCCGTTTTGTTTTACCCCATCATGCGCCGTGAGCGAGAGGGAGTGCGACGTACGCGCTGTAGTGCGAGCATCTCTGTGTAGTCACATGGCGGTCCCAGACTCGTGATAGCGCTACGACGCTCATCCTTGTGGTCTGAGCACCCTGGCGGAAGATCCTAATGCGAGCTCGGACGCTACCTCGCACGCTTGACTGCGGCATTCATTGGTAACAGCCGTCGAATTGATCCGCAGCCACACCACAGCCAGTGACCTTCTGCAAGGAGTCGTCTACGCTAGGTGCACCTCTTGGGTGCCGGTGCTCACACTCTCTTTTGCACTCCTGAATGCAGACAGTAGGATATATAATAGACGATGGGTTATGAGGTGGAGGCGCGTTACACGCGCCAGAGCCTGTTCTGGTCTTTTCTGCTCATCCCGGAATCTGCGGTCAAGTCCATACGTCGCCTCCCTCCAAGCCCTCAACACCCTGCTTGGCAAAGCCTTGCATGCTGGTGTTTTCGCCAAGTTCCTTCACGTTGTCAGCCTGCCGACAACATTTGCCTGCACGACTAGCTGATCATTGAAGCATGCAAAATTACGCCATGATTCAAGCTCAATGGCCTCAATAACGTCGCTGAACTTGGTTTGACCAAATTCCTGGCCGAATGGAACGAGCTTTGAGTGGTTGAAAGCTACAACAAGACTGAACTGGTTTCCTTAGTTGTCGGCCGTTCCACCCTGCAAGTGAAATTCAGTAAGCTAATCTGTTAAATAGAAACCTATTCAAATGATGTATACTACGCATTTCATGAGTAATTTACGTTAGAAGCTTGATCAAATGACTCCCAGACACTTAGGTGCCAAGTACCACATCACGAAAGAGCGACACCCGTCATTTTTTGAGTCACTAAAACCAACACCAGTTTTACTGTGACCGCGTAAGAGTACAAAATCGTACCCAATTTACTCTGTGTAAGGGTTTATGATCGAACCTAATTACATGCGCGGTCTGTAGCGCGGTCAGGAGCGGAAAAAGCCACCGAGAGTCGCTTGTTGGGAAGGCTCGTGGCCGCCACATCTTGCAACTCTCCCTTGCCGTGTATCGCGCTCGATGGCGCGAACTCCATTTGGCTCTTAGTTTTGGCGCGGGTGGGTCGTGTTCGAGGGCGCCGCTCGTTCCCGTTACGATCGCACTCTTGTACATTGCGGTCGGGGTTCTTTACTTTTGTTCTTTGTCCACATCACCGTGAAATACCGAGAAATCCAAACCTTATACCTAACGCTTTCACGAACCTCTCTTCTAAACTATAGAATGCAAATCTAAGTCATTTCATAATAAAAGGAGACAAACTGCTTCCTTTTACCAAGCTACAGTACTTTGCAAATCCTTCACAATTCGATTAACCAATCACATCAGCCAATTTTATAACCCTCTTCAGTTTTATTCATCTCGCTTAAATGAGGGACACGAAGATATGGGAGCAATTTGCACCCTCGACAAACCAATCTGCGCACCACGCGATGCCGAGTCTCTCGATGCATGTAGACGCCGTGGCAGCGAGAGGCACGCTCTAGATTTTGGATCACTGGCTCACAGGAATGCGCACGTGTCAACACGTGCAGTGCATATAGCGCGTATGCCGCGAGCGCAGTCCGATCAAGGCTGCACTTGATCCACTTTGCAATGAAGAGTTCTCATCATCACCGCGCTCGCCTCGCCCAGCCACTGCTTTCAAAATTAAACTGCGCAACGACAGTCAGCTCGAATGCAACCGGGATTGCAACAGCCTCAGACTTATCAGTAGTAGCGCATTCGTCAGTCAAGGCTGGACACTTTAACTGGCGCGCTGGGAAGGGTCTGACGGCAACGTTCACTTCTCCCTCACGCGTCTCCTTTTCTACTGCAGCCAGTCGTTCTTTTCTCATTACCACACTCTTTCAACGGCGCAGCATCTATCAATGGATCCGGTATAACTTATAATGGGTTACGAATCGTTTGCTGGGCAGCTTGCATTTTCGGGGCCCTCTCCAGGTAAGCGACTGCCCTGCAGCAAACGAAGTGCGCATGCACCTCGCTCGCTTGCTCTTCCTCGCAAAGCCAGCCCCGCTGCGTCGTCTTTTGGTCATCCGCCAAGGAGACAAGGCACTGTGTTGAGGACAGCATCGCAGTCGCCCATGGTTGCTGCATCGTACGCCACAGATTGCCGGTGCTGTGGCCAGTGTGGGTGATTGGATGGCTGCCACTGTCCGTCACTGTCCGTCAGTGCACTCGCGTTCCGGTACATGCACAGCAAGTCACCCACGTTCACACAACAACGACGGCCGCCGAGTCACCGCGAGCATTGCCGCCAAGGTGATGAAGCGGCAACGGGTTTCGCCGTAACGTTAGCTCACTTTGAAGAGCTGCCCTGGTCTGACCGTTCCTCCCAGCGCAGCATGAGACCAGTGGTATCAGTCAGATGAAGCAAGGATTAGGATTGCAGGCTGGGCTCCGAACAGCCATCGGCACATTCCGACGTGAAATCCAGCGGGCGCTCGCCGATTTGCTTCAACTTTTGATGGCTGAAGATGGTTCCACGAACGCCACGCCTTGGTCACAAGTTGCTGAGCATCCCAAAGGGAAAAGGAAGCGAGAGCAACGGTGATTAGGCCGCGTTGCGATCGCCCTATAGGGAGCGACTCCTTGACACGCTGGTTGAAGCTGCGGACAGGCAGTGGAATGACTGGAGGATGGACGTCACCCCGAGAAAAAGAATAGAGGAGCGAAACCTGCATGTTATAATCTTTTCCAGTATTCTCATTTGCACATTACACGCAATATATCTTCTCTTTTTGAGAGCATCGCGTCAAAATATAAGTAAACCGCATCGGCATAGCAACGGCTGCGTTATGTCGGCTTATCGGGTGAAGGAGGTAGAGCATATTTCGAAACCATCAAATCAGAAACAGCTTTGTCGCCATTTCAGATCGCATGTAAAAGATGGGCGTCGCCACGACGTAGACACGTTGCAGTTGCAGTGGTCTCACCCCGGGATTACTAACGTGGTCTCACAGAACACGGCCACCCAGCCAGCTGCGATAGTGAACGCCCGCCGCCAACTCGCCTTTGGCGCCTCCGAGACCCTTCTCGAACGACTTCGAGTCAGCAGCCAGCGATGACGTTCCACTCTCGCGCTCACCCGTCAAGGGCGACGTCATGGTCTCGCTTTCCCGCGGCGCGGCGCGGCGCCTCCCACCACCCGCTATCACTGCGCGCAGGGCCTAACCGCACTTTTCTCTCATCTTCCCTCCGCTTTTCTCTCTCTCTCTCTCTCTCTCTCTCCACGAACCTGAACTCGTTGGGTCCGTGACGTTTCCCTCGACGTGCAGCGCGTGCTCGACCACCTCCCTGTTCATTCTCCAATTTGCCTCTTCCGAAGCAAATCCACTCCCCCGTCCACGCCAAGATGAAGTGCTTCGTTGCCGTCTCCGCCGTCGCTTTCGCCGCGCTCTCGTCGCAGGCCACCGCCGCCGATTGCGACTCGTCGGTGCTCTCTGCGCTGCTGACCGACCCGTACATTGACCAGTGCGCCACGGACTCGGGCTACGTGTTCACGGCCGCCAGCATCCCCACGGCCGATGTGATGGCCCTCATGTGCGCCTCGAGCGCTTGCAACAGCCTGCTGGCCGACGTGACGGCCATGAACCTCACGGAGTGCACGCTGCCGGTGGGCGACCACATCAACCTGCTTTCGGACCTGGTGGACTACGTGCCGGCCCACTGCACGTCCACCGCGGGCTCCACCGCGGCTGCCACGACCGGCTCCACCGCCACGGCGGCGACAGTTGGCAGCAGCTCCACCGCGGGCGAAGACACCGTGACTGCTCCGGCCAGCAGCACTTCTTCGACGGCCTCGTCTACTGCCGAAGAGACGTCGGCTCCGGAGACCGCGTCGTCTGCGGCTTCGGCTTCGGCCGCGGCTTCCGCCTCTGGCTCCAGCGCCGCGTCGCCGGCTGCTCGTGCGCTGGGCGTCGTCTCGTTCGCCGCCGTTGCCGTTGGCGCGCTCTTCCTGTAGATCCACTTGTTAGTATGAGAGGCAGGTAGCTCGAGGACGAGGTAGTCCACGCTGCCTTCTCTCTTGTTTCCTAGCAGTAGCTCGCGGTATATTGGAAGTCAATGAACCTCGTGCTTCTGAGCAGCTTCACGGACAGCAAACGAAGCCATAGCGAAGCTGCATCCATCCTGTACCCATCCATCCGTTTGGCTCTTGGTGACCAGCATCCAGAGTTGCTTCGAATAGAAGCCTGCAGATCTGACTCCTCGAACTGAACTCTTAAGATCGGCGTCTGAACCCAGCCGACTGGTCGGCCAGTCCGGATTGCGCGGCGCCGAGAGATCGCTCGCTCTCCCATCTGTCTCCTCGCTCGGAGCTTCTACTTCGTCCGCTTCTCCGCCTCTGGACGGCGCGCCCATTCCCAAAAAGCAGTCGAAAGGGAGAGAGAGACACACACTCCTTCGAACAACGATGAAGCTCCAACTCTTGGTGTTTGCGGCCGCGCTTGCCGTCTTCGCGAGTCCTGGCGGCCTTGTGGAGGCGCAGACGCTCGGAGACAGCGCCGTGGCGGCCAACGACAACAGCGTGACGTCCACAGCGACCAGCGCTGCGTCAGACGCCAGCGCCGCTGGAACCGCGGCGCCGACGCCTTCCAGCGTCAAGCCCGGCACTACAGGTGCCTCCGGCAGCAGCCAGACCGCTTCTTCTTCGGGCGTCGGCAGTGCCGACAACTTCACGACCGCCGCCTCAGTGTCCACCGCGTCCTCGGCTTCGCAAGAAAGCAGCAGCAGCAGCGACGCCAGCACAGACGCATCCGCCGCTATCGCTCAAGCCAGCGGCTCGAGCGCGGCCGCCAGCGCTTCCAGCTCTGCGGCAGTCGACATGCGAGTGGGTCTCACAGCCAGCTTCGGCCTGGTGGCCATGGCCGCTGCCGCCATGTGGTGAGCTCAAAGCGCCGACTCATGGGGCGGAGGTAGTTGATATAGTAGCGTGAAGAATAGCAGAGAGCACATAACCGTGTTAATCGTGCTGCTGCCTGGTCCTTGCTACTGCCATCGGCGTCTTGTGCCTCACCCAATCGCTCGTCAGGTTCCATATTCAGCGAGACATACACGAGGACAGCAAGCAGACGCCACCCTCTCACCGGTTTGGGAGCAGCACGGATCTTGGAGCAGCTCTCTCTGTCAGAACGATACAATCAAACAGCGAGCCACGTTTCAACCGCTGAAGTCGAAGGAGCTGTGTCGCTCGGGCAGGTACAAGTCGGCGTCCAACGTCTCCACGAACTCCTCCGTCTGCGCCAACGGCGTGAGCAGCGCGGCAGCCATCGGCGACGCCGCCGTCGCAGAATTCGACGCCACCGACGCCGTGTCATCCCCCTCGACGTCGCCACCCAGCGCGATCTCCAGCGGCGTCCGGGCCCGACGCTTCCTCTTCTCCGCGTCCAGCTTCTTCCTCTTCTCCGCGTCCACCATCTGCGAGATGACGCTCACCATCTCCGTGTCCAGCGGGGCGGTGGACGCCCGCAGCGCGATCTCAATGAGCTTCGAGTGGTTCTTCTCCTCGTACTTGAACTTGCTCTTGAGCTCCTTGCGCTTGCGACTCGGGAACAGCGTGGCCATCATGGAGAAGTTGGGGCCCACCTGACTCAGACAGTAGTAGAACTGCTTCGTCTCCTCCTTGCCCCAGCGCTTGCCCGGCCCGTTCGGGTGCGACGAGTTCAGCCGCGGCCCCGAGTGCCTGGGCGGCATGCCCATGTCGTCGTCTCCGCCCACGCTGCCGCCCAGCACGTCCGCCGTGTGCTGGAGCTGGTCGCCCAGCTTGATCGTGTTCTCCAGCACCACCATCTGGCCGTCCACGATCTGCACTTGCGGAGTCACTAGAGAACCTGCGAAGGCCGCCGACTCCGAGGACACCGACAGCGATCGCACGCGGTTCAGAGCGTTCGGGTTCAGCAGATTCGAAGATGATTCGCCGCCACGCGGGGAGTACGCGAGCAGCGGCGTGTCCGCAGCAGTCGCGGCCTCTTCGCGCTCATGGCGCTTGAGCCGTCGGCCCTTGGGGACCGTGAGTGCCAGCTCGCCCATGGTCATCTGCGAAGGCTCTTTCTTCAGCAGCTCCTCCATCTTGCTGCGGGCGCTGGAGGTAGTGCCGCTACCGGCGCCAATGCCCGAGACAAGAGAGGAAATAGAAGACGCCGTCGAATTGCTGCGCTTCCGACGCGCGGCCGAGGCTCGACCCGCCTTCCTCTCACGCACGACCAGCGCCCGCGACGTCTCGCTGTCTCCATCGACCTCGCCATCGCCCTCTTCGTGCTGACGCAGAACCGACTTGGCCCACAGTGTCGCCCGCTCTCGCGCAGGTACGTAGATCTGCACAACGAACGAGAACATACACGTCAAGCTCAGCAACCTCAACCGACTTGCAGGGAGTTTGCGAGGACGTACAGTCGGATGCTCTTCGGGCAGTTCCAGCTCGTTCGGATCCACGTCCTCGTCGCCATCGTCGTCCGGCTCACTCGCCGAGCCAGAGCTGCCGTCCGCGTCACGGTAGCTTTGCTCGCGCTTGGCCTTCCGTCCCAGCTACGCAATACACAAATCAAATGAGTCCTTGACCTTTTGGAGCCACATGAGGTTGGGGATAACAAGCTCACCGATCGACGGCGAGGCTGGACAGCGGCGCTCGGGCTGCCGCTGGTCTGCACCGACGTCACCTCGCTGATCTTCCGTCTCTTGACCGGCGTCGGTCGCTTCTTCCGGACAACTGGGGCCTTAGGGAGCGCTGCCGTCGTGGTAGTCGCACGCCGCGACTGCAGCACGTCCGTCTGCGTGTCGGCGACGTCCTTGTCCGTTTCCGGAGGAGCTTTGCCACCCAACAACAGCGGAGACGACGGACCATTCGTTTGGCGAAGCGTCTGCTGCTGAATTGCGCGTCGTGGCGATTGGTGCGGCTTGATATCCAGCTTCCGGAGCAGCCGCTGCTTCAACGGATTGCCCTGTCGATCCGTCGCACCGGTTGAACTGCTGCTGCTGCTGGAGCGTGGCCCCAGCACAGGACTCGCTCGATACACTGGCCCAGCCGACGTGATCTTGGCCAGGCGCTCCGGACGCCGCTGGACCGGCAGGATCGCTGGCGACCGGACAGCCGGCGTCGCCTTCGCTGCGTTGCCGTTGGTCGGGACAGTGGAGGTGGACGACGAGGTTAGCGACCCGCCGATGGAGATGCCGCCCGTCTTTTGAGCCGTCACGGCTGGTGTCACGACGCTGCTAGGCGACGAAACAGCAGCGGAAGCGGCCGGGGTCGAGACAGCGGCTGGCTGAGCCAGCGTGGCCTTGACCACTGGCGGCATGGCGGCTGTATTAGCAGCCTTCGAGGCTTGTGGGCCTTGCTGAGGCTTCTCAGTGGTCGATGATGTAGCGTTAACGGGTGAAGTCGCGGTCTGCAACAACAGGGATAGTCAATACACCGCGCATTTCACATCGGCAAACGAAAAGATCCCTATGGA
Source organism: Nothophytophthora sp. Chile5 (assembly GCA_001712635.2). Taxonomy (NCBI): domain Eukaryota; phylum Oomycota; class Peronosporomycetes; order Peronosporales; family Peronosporaceae; genus Nothophytophthora; species Nothophytophthora sp. Chile5. The sequence continues at coordinate 19,365 of MBAC02009531.1, forward strand.
ACAAACACAGTTGGAGACGCACCACCGTTCCCTGCGACGCAGTGGAGGCGCCCCCAGCAGCGCTGCCGTTCTCCGCAGCCGCCTGACGCTTCGCTCGAGCCCCTATAGCATCCAAAAGACCGTGGAAGCAGTCGGATCGGCATGAGGAAGGACACAAATCGCAATACTGATGGCTGTAGGAGGCGTGGGGAGACGGCGGACGCACCGTTCGAGGGCTGAGCGCGCGGCGCGATGGGCAGCCGCGACGGCTTGCGGCCCTTGGCCTTCATCAGCAGCGGCACGCGCGACGACATGGCGCTCGGGCGGCTCCTGGGTTGAAACACGGAAGGAATGTATGGAGGGATGGCGGTGCTCGGCTTGCCTTGCGTGCTTGGTTGCCTCTGGCAAGATGGCGCGAGAAATCTGGCTGCTGATTCGTGGAAAAGAAGCTCTTTTCAGCCAATGAAAGGGTGTGTCGAGAATGCTTGCAGCCAATGAGAGACGCGTGCCGCCACGCCACCCGTTCGTAACGTGGGATGTAACCGTTAGCAACCGATCGGGTTGCTTCGACGTTGCCGAGCGGCGATTGGGCGTTATTTTCTGCACTTTCAACCAGTGCTGTCAAGCCATTCGCAACTTTCTCCGTCCGGATTGGTGGAAATGCTGACCCGCCGTCTCCCGCGTTTCCTCTCTGCTGATCGAACCGATCTCGCTGTCAAAGCTTGAAAGCGACGAGCTCCGAAACCTGTTGCGGCACCTTCGCTGGCTCTCTTCAGCTCGCTCTCTCACCTCTCTCGAGCAGCATGGCGGACGCGGACCCTGTGGCCCGCGCGCGCGAGATCGCGGCGCGTCTGGCAGCTGCCGCCATCCCGGGTGGCGACGCCCTTGGCAAGCGCAAGAGCCGTTGGGAGGTACGTGAAACGTTCTGCCTTTGCTAGCCATCGTGGCTTTCAGCGAGGGGAAATACGCGTGTCTAACCTTTTGTTTCGCTGTGATATGACGCAGGATGATGGTAATTAGAGCAGAGAGCGCTCTGCCACTCGCTGGTGGCTTCAGTTGGTGCGACAGAGGGGTTAATTAGATTTGCTCGTGGCTTTTGCATGCGATTTTCCATAGTGGACGGCGGCGTGCGACCGGCGCCTGGTGCTGGAGACAAGAAGCGCAAGAAAGTGTTCATCCCCGTGGAGAAGTACCCGGATATCAACTTTATGGGTGCGTCTCTCCCTCGCTTCCGGCGCTTGCTCTACGGTCTTGAGGTGTCCTGCTGATGATGGTTGATTGACTGCAACTGTGGCTGTAGGTCTGCTCATTGGGCCCCGTGGGTCGAACCAGAAGCGCATGGAAGACGAGTCGGGTGCTCGGATCCTGATCCGCGGCAAAGGGTCGTCCAAGGACCCGACGGGCGACCCCGACGAGGAGGAGGAGCTCCACGTGTTGATCACGGCGGACTCGGACGAGGCGGTGGCCAAGGCGCAAAGCGCGGTGGAAGACATCCTGTTCAACCCGCAGCAGGCCATGAAGCTGAAGCAGGAGCAGTTACGCAAGGTCGCTGAGCTCAATGGCACGTTGAACGAGAACTACGGCGGCGGCGGCGGCGACGGCGATTCCGGTCGTCCGAGCGGTGGATATGGCATGGGCGGCGGCGGCGGTGGTGCTCCTCAGGGTCACTATGGCCCTGGCGGCGGTGGCGGTGGCGGCAGCGGCGATAGCCGTGCTGGCTCGGTCGATATGAAAGTACCCCGCGATCTTGTGGGATACATCATCGGCCGTGGTGGGGAGACGATCCGCGACCTGCAGATGAAGAGTGGCGCGCACATCCAGATCGTGCGTGAGGAGGAAGGCGCGCCGCCCTCGCCCGACCGATTCGTGAACATCTCGGGCTCCCCAGACACTCTGGAGCTCGCTCAAAGACTCATCCAGAACCTCATCGATGAGCGCGCGCAGAACCAGAGCTCCGGCGGCTTCCGCGAGCGCGACGACCGCGACCGCATGGCTCGCTACGGCGGGATCAATCCGGACGGCTCGGATACAGTGGAGCTGCTGGTGCCCAACGAGCGTGTCGGACTCATCATCGGACGAGGTGGCTGCACGATCAAGGCCATCCAGCAGCGCACGGGCTCCAGCGTGACCATCCCGCAGACGCCCGACCCGGAGCATCAGGATATGCGACGGATCACCATCCGCGGCACCGTCGAGGCCAAGGAGGCGGCCAAGTTCGAGATCCAAGCCATGATCAACGAGGAACCGGGCCAGCGCCACGGCTACGGCATGGCTTCGGGCCAGACCATCTACATGCAGGTGCCCAACGAGCGTGTGGGCGTGGTCATCGGCAAGCGCGGAGAGACGATCAAGGGCATCCAGGACCGCCACGCGGTGCGCATCCAGATCCCACAGGTGCCGGATCCCTCCTCGAACCCGCCCGTTCGCACGATTTCGATCCAAGGACCGCCGCAGAACCTGACGGGCGCTAAGGAAGAGATCGACATGGTCATTCTGCAGGGCGCCGGTACCCACGGCTATGGCGGTGGTGGCCGTCCAAACGGACAATATGACGGGACTGGCGGAGGCTACGACCAACAACAGCAGCAGTATGGAGGAGGCTATGCAGCTCAAGGTCAGCAGGGACAGTATGACGCTTACTACCAGCAGCAACAGCAGCCGCAGCAAGGCCAGTACTACCAGCAGGAAGCCACCGCCACGGCGACAGCAGCTGCTGACCAGTCGGCGACAGCCACCGCGGACCCGAACGACCCGAACGCCTACTGGAACGGCTACTACGAGTACGCGGCGTACTATGGCGTGGACGCGGCGAATGCGGCTTGGGGAGTCACGGGCGCCGCGGCTCAAGCGAGCGCTGAGGCCTATCAGCAGTACCAGCAGCAAGGGGTTGTGGCAGCAAGTGGGGCCACCCCCGCCGCGGCTCCGGCTGCTAGCGGAGATGCCTCGGCGGCCGCCACGACGACGACGACGACGACGACGACGACTGCTACAGCTGAAGGCGACGCTACTCAAGCGTCTTCGCAGGTTTGTTGAGTGCATTTTACATGTCTGTTTGCTTTCCATGCATGTGAGTGGAGGTCCCTGGCTGTCTCGATCCCTCTGGCTGTCCGATCGCTCGGTCCGTTGGCCATCGGATTGGTCGCTCTATCTGCATTGCGGGCTCGGTTGCTGCTGATGGGGAGACTGGCGGATTGGTTGGGGCGATGGCGAGCAGGAGGACATGGAGGGAGTGGTGGTGGTGGTGATGTTGAGGCGGATGTTGATGATGATTTGTCCCCTTTCCTGTGCCTGTATGGTGGTTTGGGTGTCTGTGTTGTGTCCTCTCTGGTGTTGTGCTCTGTCCCTTGTATGCCGCTGCTCGCGAAGACTCAAGGGCCTCCGGGAGCCGCGTAGCTCTCCGTCAACTCGGCGGACTCTGCGGTTGGAGTGTGAAGAGTTCAAGATGTCGAAGCCAACTAGCGGAGATGGAGACGAAGATGCTGGACACGAGAGAAAGCGGGTGGGAAGATTCATGGGAGGAGAGAGAGAGCGAACGAGACTGGACGGAAGGAGGCGTTTGCGTTGTGCTGTGCTCTGCGTTGCGATCATGACTGGAAGGAGGAACTGAAGACGGAGAGCGTTGACGACGTGGCGGTACTGTTGCGTCGTGGGTGCTATGAGCGTGCTGTCTGTTGTCTCTGGTTGTTGCCAAAGCTGGAGTGTCGGAGCCGCTTTGTACAAGGAGAGACTCGTCGGTCCTCGCCAAACGGGACAGGTAGGGGCTGGAGATGAAGTCACGCAAAGGGACGGAGAACGCAAGCACACACAAGGACATACTCTCGTTATGAATGCAACGTGCGTTGCTCGATAGCGTGAGTCGGTTAGTGTTGTGTGATGTGTGACTGCAATTGCAGGTTGAGCTTTTTGGAACGCGACGTGTCGATGACTCGGAGGTCGGCAAGGAAGCGCTTGACCTTCTTCGCCTCGCTGGTGGTGGCCAAGACGATCCGGATCCAGTGCTGTGCGTTTGTGGGGTTGTAGTCGGCGCCGAACTGCTCCAGTACGCGCGAGAGGCGGAAGCGGAAGCTGCGGTCGGCCAGGTTCAGGGCGGAGTGTTCCATGTCGCGGTAGTACATGATCATGAGCACCTCCTTGGCTTCGAACGGGTGCTGGAACAGGTAGGTGCAGCGGTCGCGGGCGAACGTGACGGGACACGGGAAGCGACACTCGAGTTTGCCGACGACCAGGCTGATGGTGGTGGCTTGGAAGGCTAGCGGATCGACGGCGAGTTGCTGGTGGCTGCTGCCATTGCTGGAAGAGGCGAGGACAGGCGCGGTGTGCTCTCCCAGGTTGTAGACGCTCGTGAGCTGCTTCGTGATGGCTTGGGCGCCTTGTGAGATGGATTTGAGCTGTTCGGAGAGAGAGGGGCGTCGGGAAGGCGAAGGTGTTGGACGCTTGCTGAAGCTCGGCGAACCGACGGATCCGGTCGGGCGTCTGCGAGGTGGAGGCCTTTCGTGTTCGATAGTGGCTACAGTAGATGTAGACACGACCGTGGTCGGAGATTGCAGGCCAGGCGGTGGCGTGGCTACAGACGTCTGGCTGTCGATAGCATCGAGTGCGATGACGCAGCGTTGGACTGGAGGTCGGACTGCACGGTGGAGCACATACTCAGGGAAAGACTCGCCCTTGAAAGGACACGGCGCGGCTACTGCTGCCTTGGCAGGCATCGGAGATCCAGCTCACCTGGCTTGTCGCCGCGCCTTCGTCGGGAGTCTCTATCTGCGTGAAGGGCATGGCAGTGCTCTTGTCCCAAACAGCGGAGACCTGGAGCCATGCAACTGCAGCAAGTGGCTGTCGAGTATTTTTAGCGGCTCGTCGTCGCCGAGCAGGTCTTGCGGGCAGTAATGGTCCCACTACCGGACTCTTATCCGCGAGACAGTGGCGCGCCTCAAAGCGGCAACGTTGAGCAGCGTGCACCAGGACATCAAATCCACTGCGCGTGAGACTGTCGGATCCTGTCATGGCGTCGCAGAGGCAGCGAGAGGGCAACGGGAGTCAGGGACGTCAACGATGTTTGGCTCGAGCCACCCACTGTGGCGACTGATTTGGGAACGTGGCATCGGCGCAACGCCAGCAAGGACCGGCTGGTGTGCGAGATGGCTTGGATTTTGGGGTTGCTAGTAATTCGCGAGTTTCTTGGAAAGCTCAACGCGGAGCTTGAAGTCGACGCCGAGCTTGGAAGGTTGGCAACAGCAGTGAAGTGAATGGCGCTGATTATTTTCGGTTTACAAGACGGTATCCGAAATTACTAGTACGTTAGCGGACGGAACTCCTCTCAACGGTGATTATGGCCTGAATGCTGAATGCGATGGGCGGCTGGGGAAGCAGCCTGCATGCATCCATATCCTGCGGGCTGGCGGTCATTCTGTCTCGTCACAACTTTCTTTCGCCGCTGAGGTCAGCTGAGCGAAGCGGTTTCCGACCTGATACGAGAGCCAACATCGTGATGGCGTGCATGGCAGCCAAAGCATACCCAGAACCCGTTCGCGAAATGTATCTATCTCTGTCTGCGTTGGACACTCCTGGCCCTGTCTGAAATGTTGCAGAATGTCTTCACGAAAATACGCGGCTGTCGAAATTAAGATCTGTCGGTCCGGGTCATTCACGTCTCTCGTCCGCGGTTACCAACGCCTTCATACCAGAAACGGGGCTCGCCAGTCCCCCCTCCAACCCGTCCAACCATTACGTAACACCAACGCGCACGTCGTCGTTACGCGGTTAGGTTCCAGTCGCGCGATCTCTGCCCGAATTGGTCGAAACTCCGCCTCTTTCAAGCAACGGGAGCGTTTGATTCGCGCAAAAAGTGTTCTTATCGAACACTTGACGAGCTCTCTGCGCAGGGGAAGGGGATGCGGACCTCCAAGGGGGGAACAAAAACCGGCCGTTAGTTGATTTTCATAACCCGCCGCCTGCTCCGCATTACATGATGCGGTCGGCCATTTGCTGGCCTTGACGGCACCAACTCACTCATATAATACGGGTCAGAGCTCGCTATCAAACGGAGACTGGGGTTGCGCGGCTGCACACGACGCTCCCCCTTCCCCTTCTGGAACGCAGCTTGCGACCATCACTCTGCGCCTCTTCCGCCTTCCCTCTCGCTTCGGCCTTCCACCACCTGTCGCCCACCCCACAAAACAATAGGCGAGCCCGAGCCAACAGCGAATTCTACCCTTCTTCTCCCTGTTCGCAAGCGGAAGGCGGTATCCCCCACGCACTCACTTCCCCCGCGCTGCCGGACTGAGCAGTGACTAGCAGAGCATGAGCATGGCGACGGCGAGCGCGCCCGGCGCCGCGTTGTCGGCGGCGGAGCAGGCGGAAGCCGAGGCCCAGCGCGCCTGGGAGCTGGAGATGGAGCAGGCGGTGCAGGGCCGCGGCCGCACGCGCAGTCGCTCCATCTTGGCGGACGATCCGGACGACGATCCGGCCGCCTCGGTCGACCGCAGGAGGCGGGGCGACGACTCGGAGGCTTCCAGCGGTCTGGAGATGGCGACGGAGGCGGTGCGGCAGTCGCGTTCGCGCTGCTTTAGCTCCCGAGAAGCGGACGCCGACGCGGACGAGGCCGACGACGACGACGGCGGCAGGTCGCGTCGACGGAGCTGCTCGTTCTCGGCGCTGGAACCGCCGGGCGGCGCCGCAATTGCACGGCATGCGGGCGGAGAAGGCGACAGCCACGATCTGAACGCACTGGCGAAGCGCGCGGCGTCGCTGTCCAAGATTTACCTGGCGGGGTCGGCCCCCGTGGACGTGTCGAAGCTGCAGGATGACAGCAAGATCGTGGGCGTGAAGAAGGTGGAGGTGGTGCAGCCCACGGGTGCGCTGTCGGCGAAGGCGTTGGATGCGCTGTCGGAAGGGCTTCAGCTGTCTGTTGACAACAGTCCCATGCCGGCGGCCAGTTATAATGACCATCTCACGGAGGAGCAGCTCGAAGAGAAGAAGATGGAGGAGGAGGAAGATCACAAGCTGAAGGCGGAGAAGCTGTCCACACGCAAATCACTGTCCGTACGCGCGTCGCTGTTCAAGAGCAAGATGTTCAAGAGCACATCGCGATTGCTGGGCGCTCCGGAAGACGATATCGCCAGCAGGAATGGTTCCTCGAGGCCTCCGACCGGTAGCAAGCCGACAGCAGCAGCGACAGAGAAGCAAGCCAGCGAGATGGCCGATGCCGCGCCGGTGGTGCCCAAGAAGCGCCACAAACTGAAGCTGCTGCTGCTTGGAGATAGCGGTACGTACACTGACAGCTCCTATCCGATGGGGAGGTCGCTGTGGTTGGATGGCGAGGTGATGATCCTGACTGAGTTGGTGGCTTTATGATATGTCCAGGTGTTGGTAAGACGAGTTTGATGCGCGTTTTCTCCGGCGATGAGTTCTCGGAGTCCATGCTGGCAACTGCAGGGTACGCTCAACGCTGTATTCACTGGCGTATTGGAGAATGGACGTGTCGTTTTATCGTTCTAACCTGGTGGACTCTGTTGTTTGTGCTCATGAAGGGTGGATTTCAAGCTTCGACACATTAGCGTGGCGGACGAAGAGATCGCGCTGCAGATCTGGGACACAGCGGGTCAAGAGCGCTTCCACCGGATCACAGCCAGTACGTGTGAAGATGGTGTGTGATGTGTGACGATATGGCGCATTGCTAACACATAACGCTGTTGCGGGAATGCACTTGCAGCGTATTACAAGGGCGCAAATGGCATTGTGTTAGTGTACGACGTCAGTGACCGCCGCAGCTTCGACAGTACGTGCTGGAAAACCTCATTGGTGCTCGCGCTTTGGTCATTCGAAGGGCCGAAACTAACCATGATGTGTGGTGTGTACGTAGATGTCGGCTACTGGATGAACAACATCCGTCAGTACTCGTCCCCGAACCAGATGCCGGCCATGCTGCTCGTAGGAAACAAGATCGATCTGCCGAACCGCGTGGTGTCATCGGAGGAAGGTCAAGCGGCTGCAAGTCTGTATGGCTGCCGGTTTATAGGTGAGCGAGCGTCCGCTGGCTTAACTTCAATTGATCGTTCGTTGCCACGATGGAGGACGGCGCGTGAACTAACGTGCGTGTCTGTGGCTTCGTGATTTCGCAGAAACGAGTGCGAAGACGTCGGAAAACACCAATGGTGCGCTGGAAACCATCGCGCGTGATGCCTTTTTGATGAGCGTAAATCGTAAGTGCTGTTCGCAGCGCTCGGTCAATTCTGCTCGGTGAACTGGAGCGCTCACGTCCCTGCTGGATTGTGCTCGATGCTGCGTTCTGTGCAGCCACCATGACGCAGAAGGCGCTGATCGAGCGGGAGAAGACGCTGGCTGGTCGACGCAACAAGGACAACTGCACGGTCCAATAGAGAACAGCGCGTTCTCTGGCAGGACGACCACGACCACGACAACAAAAGACAAATCTTTTCCAGGAACACAACGGACACGTTGTACAAGCAGGCAGACTCGCCGTCTCGGCGTTTGGCTCGCGCGCTCGCAGTGGGCAGCGAACGAACAAGACGAAGGCGGCTCGGCAGCGACACAAGCGAAGGCGACAGACAAGAAGCGGGTGTGGATATTTGGAGCGGGGCCGGCGAACGATTTACTTGCCGCAGGAGAAAACAACCGGAAAACGCAAGCAAACAGCAGTCAAGAGATGAATGTAGCAAGCGCCAAAGGCGATGAGAGGAGGAAGGGAGGGCAGCGGAGCACACAAACCGATATTTAACCGATCGTCGCGAGCGGCTCAAGAAAATAGAAACCCAGCAACACAACCCCAGGTACCGACTGTCATGATGGAGTGGTTTGCACTGCGTTCCTGTGGCAGCTTGGCCTTGATGAGCTGTTGTCTATGGCGACGGGGAAGGGAAGCTGAGAGGCTACGCTTGAGCCGACGAAGCCGGAGGCTGCTGGCCGTCGGACGTCTCGACTCGGGACCGCAGGAACTGCTCGGCCTCGGCCTTCCGTGCCGGGTTGTTCATGACCTCCATGAACTCGCGGGTCTGACGCACGCGCGTGTTGTAGGTCGTCCGACACACCAGCCTAGGACAACGACGTCGCGGGTGAGTGAGCTCACTCTAGACCGACCGGAAGGACAATCCCGACTGAAAGACGAACCAGGAGAGGCCAGACACCGAGCCGAACGAGAGGATGGCGAAGTCGCAGGACGTGCGCACGAGCTTGGTGGTGCGGAAGCGGTGGCCGCCGATCAGCGCGCCCACGGCGATGCCCCACATGAGGCCCGTGCGGAAGCACGGCGGGTTCGTCAGCACGCGGTCCGTCGAGGAGGCCGTCGCCATCGCTTGATCGCTTGGTGCTCAGGGTGGCCGATTGTGTGTGAGCGACGGATATCGCCACGAAGGCGTTAGTTAGGGAATTGAATGCGTTGGTTACGGACTGGTACGTAATTGGAAGTGAAAGTCGGAGTCCATTTCGTAACGTTCTACGAACTTAAGCGCGGCTTTGATGGGTAAAGTGGTTATTTTCGAGACAAATGCGCATCGGCTTGTCCTTGGCCTCAAAGCAAAAGGTGGGGCGAGCAAGCAGCTCGAGATGAAGCCGCACTCCGGGCTGCAGCTGCAGGTGCTGGCGCTGTACAAGAAGGTGCTTGGAGCCGCCAAGCGCAAGGACGCCGACACCTCCGCGTACGTCCGAGAGCGCTTCCGCGGAGACGTACGTTAGCTTTGTCCGCTTGAGAAACTGTGACGCCCGGCTTGTCCCTGGCAGTTCGTAGCTCTTCGCTGCATGGATGACGCTGCTGTATTCATACTCGCTGTATGCCAACGCCTATGTTTGCTGTCTCGGCTCTGCGTTCTCGACTGTAGGCGGCATCGGTGGACCGCAAGGACTTCATGGTGATCGAGCATTTGCTGCGCAAGGGCGAGCGCGACCTCAAGATGCTGGAGCGCATGAAGTCGGCGCACTTCGAGCGCGTGACACATAGCAACTAGAGAAGGCACCACCGCCGCATGACAAACTTCAACTCAATGTAAAGTGATCTGCTTCTTCGTTTCTGTTGAGGTGACTGTTGCAGACTGCGATGTAAAGCAACACTAATAATCGGAAGCTGAAGACGTAGAGGTAGTACGAAGATACGGTTGCAGTGCTGATCTACAACAACAAGTAGGCGCCGATCGCGACCACGGCAGCGGATGTCGCGCCCATCGTGCTGACTATTTGCGGCGCGACGCTGGATCCCGAGGCCGAAGTAGACGGAACGGCACCGCCGGACGAGCCCGATAGGTCCGTTGACGTGGTCTTGGAGCTGCTCGAGGACTTGTACAAGTCCTGAGACGAGCTCGCGGAGGTCGAGGCACTCGTGCCCGAAGCAGAGGCATCCTGGGTCAAACTGTCGGAGGTGGAGGTCGCGGCGCTCGCGCTTGTAGAGGCCGTGGAGGAGTCCGAGGAGTCCGAGGAGAAACTGTCAGAGGCGGACGCGGATGTGGAGGAGGCCAGTGACGAACTGTCGGAGCTGGCCAACGAGATGGAGCCGCTGGAGCTCGTAGATGACGCGTCGAATCCAGCCGAGTCCGCGACACTCGAGCTCGCAGAGCCGTCGAGCGACGAGGCGGTGGAGTCACTAGCGTTCGTGGCGGTTCCGGCTGAAATTGAGCCTGAACTTGAGGCAGAGGAGTCTCGGGCGACGGTGCCGACGATTGCGAGCGAAGCCAGGAAAACGACCTGAAAAGCCTTCATTATTGCTGGAAGTGGAGACTGGGACGAACGCTTGCGGGTTTGCTGATGTAGGCGATAATGAGAAGGTTCAGTGGCTTCGTGAGCGCCATATTCAGCTTTATGCATGCAGTCCCATGCGTAGAGACACCTTTTGCCTCGAAACATGTGGCTGCACTGCAGTATAGGCGTAGTAATGTGTTCGCTGTCTCTTCAACGTTCGCGCCCAGGACGTCCAGACATTCGCTGGTGTTGGCAGAAGCAGATGGAGGCAGCAACTCGACCCAAGCCCATTCGGCTATCCAGAGACATCTCATCTCTCCCACTGAAACGTGGCGTTGCAGCGACGGTTGCGCAGACGAATTGATGGCGACAGCTTGTTGAAGATCACACGGGCGTTAGTGCGTCGATGGTGATCACTCGAGGTTTGTGATCTTGTGCCAACGATCAGGCTCCAATGCGATTGACGCGCCCCCAACTGTACCAAGAATGCCAAAGAGACGTTGCCAACCGTTGCGAAGTTAATAGTTCATCACGAGAATGCTGACCTTGCACAGGAGAGGATCTGATAGCTCTGGACTAGAGAATGATGATGGCCGGGCACTACGCTTAAGCACTCAAGAGTTCACTTCACGTTTCCATCGTTGCCCGGATTTCATGGCGAGTATCATGCGATGGCCCATGGACCCAGCGTCATATCTCCCTACCGATGAATGCCGTGCCTTTCACGAAGAAGTTCGAGCTGGGAATGTGGACGGCATGCTGGAGCTGCTGGAACTCGAGCCTCGCTTGGTCCACGCTCGCAACGAAGACCGAGCCACTTCGCTGATGGTCGCCGCTGTCCACCCCAACGCGCCTCGAGCGATCCAGATGGTCGATCTGCTGATGGACAGAGGAGCGTATCTCGGTTCCCACGACTCTCACCGTCGCAGCGCATTGCTCTTCGCCTGCCAACGCGGCGTCGATCCAACGGTGATCGACCGCCTCTTTCAGTGGAACACGGCTCGAGGTGGGACAAAGTTCACGTGGTTTAACTGCGACGATCGAGGGCGAAGCGCGTTGGTGCTGGCCAGCATGGAGCAACATACAGCCGTGGCAACGCTGCTTCTTGACAGGATCGATATCAAGAGGTACGCGAGGTACAACCACCCGTTCAAAATCCTTCAGGCTGCGATTGACTCGGGCAACGAGCAGCACGCGCTCGAGATCGCAGGCCACCAGAAAATCCGGGCGACGCTTGAAGATCCCGAGCGAGCGCGCTACAAAGGCAGCGGCCGCCCTTATCTTGCGTGCACCCTCTCCACGTGTACAGAAGCTGCAGTGGAGCGCGGCATGGTGGATTTGGTCCAGGTGATGAACCAGTTCAATTGGCGAAAGGTGTCTCGAGCGGTGTGGTACAAGATCCGCGAGTTCTCTCGGCAAGGAGTCGAGATCCAGACTACCGTGCCACCTGTGTTCTCGGCAATTGGCAAGCAATTCACGAACGATTGGCGCTGGACCCACGTCCGAGGACTGTTCCTCGCGCGCTATTACGGACTCATGGAGAGGCCGGGGGCCGGGTCGGAGCTGCAGAAGCACCCGTTGGGGCTTCTCCCCGACGAAATATTCACCCGAGTGGTTACTTTCGTGATACCGGAAGCCTTTCGGCACCCCTCGGAAAGCGTGCCGGGGTGGTGCGGCTGCGAGAAGGATTCCGTCAGGAGTGAATGCCGCTGGCACGACAGCTACCAAGCCATTCGTAGCGACTACGACCGTCCATACAACTAAGGGAACGAACTACGAGTGTAGCCTGCCATGAGATCCGTGATGAATCGAGGCAAAGAGGACTAAACACGAGCGAAACGAGTCTCTCTCGAAGCATAACTCCCACCTCTGGACAGCCAACGTATGCGTGTTGGTGATGGCATCTAAAGTTCTCACGTGGAGCTACAGTTTACCAAGTCAGACGCATTTGCCAGAAAAGCACAAAACACATCCATCGTGCCTGTTCCCGACAGTGCCGACTCGGATCAAAGAGCAATGGCGCCGGCCGAAGAGCACGGCAGCCACATGAACGACGAAGAGTTCGGCGTCATGACGCCCAAGCTGCTCGACGCCGTGAATGAGCCCTCGGGCGAGCTTTTGGAACGCTGCGATTCCCAAAATCAAGTTCCCAGCGTTGGGGATTCGATGGACTTTCGCGCTCGGATTTCTTGTAAGCCTCCACTAAGGCGGTTCAATCGGACCAAAATCTCATCGTGTAAAGCCTCGTCGATGCGAGCCCAGCGTTGCTTCGTGGTGATGCAGTCTTTGTAAAAGAATCTAGTGTCACTCAGCACTTCCAATACGACCGAAGCGCTTCATTCGCTGGCACAACCCGTTTCCGAAGGATTGAGCACATTATGATGGGCCTTAGCCGATATCAGAACCTATTGCACTTGAATCTTTGGAGCCTTTAGCAGCTTTGGTTGGCTCTCCACGAGGTGCTGGACGTTTGCGTCTACGGACGGCACTTCTTTTTGATGTAGCGCCGTCTTCGCCGGCCGAGTTTCCGTCCCCATCCGAGTCTTCCTCTCGCGAGCCGTCGTCACTTGAGCCCTCATCCGGATCCTCGTCGGAGTACAGCGACTTGTTCCACCACACATTGCTGTCATTGAGCAGCTGAGCCTGGGTTGTCGCTTGAAGCGCTACCAGCGTCTTGCATCCTGCACGGATCTTCGCAATGTTGAACTGGGAAAGGAGACCGGCGCCCCTGGAAGATCGATCAAACGATTTCGCAAGGGCATATAGATTTGAGCAGCATTTATAATACAATTGCGTGATTATAGACCGCGGTCAATGGTCAAAGATCGCAAGTGGATAAAATTATACTGACCGAACTTGAGAACGCATGCCCGAAAATGAAGGCGATAACCACGTCGCGATAGTATAATAGCGCGGAGTCCAGACCGGACCGGAGCTGCCGAAACACGCACAGGAACTTCTCCGATCGAACTCCTGGTATCTGGGGAGTGAGCTGCAATGAGCAAGTGAACCAGATCTCTTAAACGATTGGGCACACGGATCTGGTGCAGGACAATCACGGCCGAAGCGGCGATGCAGGCTCAAGCAGCATTGTCACATGTGACTCCAGCTTATTGGCGGTGCCACACAAGTGGGTGATCGCTCCAATGCCGATGTGGGAGCGACATTGCCAGGGTGTCCTGGTTGTATACATGCTTGATCAGCCGCATTAATTAATCTCCCACGTCGTGGCCTCGGAACCCGAAGCAGCGTGGCTTCGTGGACGCCAGAGCCAGCTGCAGTGTTGCCGCTTGGGAGCTTGGCGGCTGGGACAATTGCTGCATGTGCTGATTGTAGCGCCCAGGTCGACGCAAAGGGCAAAGTTTACTGGAGCTGGTCCCTTGCGGTCCGCGCGGAATTTTGCACGAATAACCTAACGGAACATGATTTTATCGACAGGCGGATGCCGTGCCGATTGCTGCAATTCGGCGGTCGCACGGGCCGGCCGCTGTCATACGGTGGATACAAAATGAAGGTGACAGCAGCGTGGTGGCCGCATAGAATTTTGGCTGGATAGTCGGATGACGGGCGGCGTGGCGCACGCCACCATTTCCGCCGAGATTGCGTCTGGAAAATGGCAGAATCTGGCGAGACGTCTTAGCCGAGCAGCGCGCATGCGTCTTGGCAGACGATCGCAAGGGCAGCACGCCACGAAAGCGGGCGCTTCCCTTCAGAAAATCTCGTTGGAACGGTCGAAGAAGGTCACAACCATGCGTCAGAACGAGCAGACAACCGGCTTTCGCCAGCAGTTGGCCTCTCGACCACCCGTTGAGTCATTACAGCCAATCAGCGCGCTTCATTCGGATCAAAGCGGCAATTTCAGGATCATTTCGCTTGCCAAATGCAGTTTTGTGTGGCTGCAGTGGCCGGAATCCATCGACGTTTTAGCCAATCGGACGCCGTTATTCTCTTAAGTAACACTTCTTCCGACTTCTTCCCCTTACAAACGCCAAGAGGTTTCCAGGCTCAGCGCCAAGTTCGCCCTTTTCTCGCAGCGTCGATCTCATGTCTACGGCTCTCTCGGGATCCCATCATAATGGTCGGTGCCCCTCTCCCCGTGTGGCCATGTGTGCCCGTCCTCCAGCCGTCGGACACTGCACTCGCGTTGCTCCTTCATTCCCACAGTTGCCAGGCAGAGCTCAACCGCGGCTCATTGCGCCACGCTCATTGTTGAACTGTACACCCCAATCCACGATCCTCGAGCATGAAGGTCTTCCAGGTCCTCGCCGTCGTGGCCTTCGCGGTCGCCAGCGTCACCGCTGCTGGCACGTCGTCCTCTGCCGCCAGCGCGTCGTCGGCCGTCGCGTCGTCGAGCGCCTCCACCGCCTCCACCGCCGCCTCAACGACATCCAACGCTTCCTCCTCTACGAGCGCCAGCGCAGCAGGCTCGTCGTCGACTTCCACGAGCTCGAGCGCGTCGACCACCGGCTCGACAAGTAGCTCCGCCTCCGTTTCGGCCGGTTCGGACGCGAGCGACTCGGCTTCTGGCTCCGACAGCTCGGCCTCGGACTCGTCCACGGCGCAGAGCAGCTCGGGCACCTCGTCATCGGACTCGTCGTCGTCCACGTTCCTGTCGGGCTCTTCGGGTGGCGCCATTGCGGCTCGATCCGGGTCGGCGCTGTCGGGGTCAGGCGCGATGCCCCAAGTCACCGCCTCCATGGGCACGGCGACGGCCGTTGTCGTCGCGGTGGGCGCGTATTTCCTGTAAATGCGTCCCATGTGCTAGGATTCCGTAGACTGTAGACTCGCGCTATCGGCGTGAAGGCTCCTTGTAAGATTCGAGGAGACATCATTAACACGTATATATATTTTTGGCTCATCCGGCTGAATCACGTTGAGAAAGGAATGACTTCGAACGACACTTCGCTTCGCCTTCGACTCTTCTCGAGGCATCCATTGAACTGGGGTCCCCCCTGCTGATTGAGCTGGAGTCCGCAGACGAGAGCGGAGGTCATGGGGCCTGACTACCTCCCAAGTGCTGGAGGAAGCAGCAGCTCTGGCGTAGCTGGACTCGAAAGGCCGCGCCCTGTGTCGTCGAATGGCCATCATCGATAGTCAAGTCCAGCTAGAAAATAATAATGATAATATTGGTACAAGGAGGCAAAATGTGTTTGGCTACGGAAGGCGAAGCCGGCGCGAAAGCCACCTCTCCGTGAAACATCGGCATTCCCCTTCGTCTGGAATGTACAGCTTCATGCACTCGGGACACACTCGTGCCTCGAGCCAGAACTGCAGCTGCGCCGCTTCCTCCGCTTCTGGGAGCTGCAGGAAGCTCAGAATCTTCGTGAAAAGCGCATCAGGCAGCGCCGCAAGAGGGTGTGACGCCAGCGCCTGCCAGTCGCGGCGCTTGTGCTTTAAGGAGCGCGCCACTCGGCGGAAGAGCGGTCTCTCTCGCTCTCGCTGGGATAGCAGGTGGCAGTGGCGAAGCGGGACGAGCGTGTGGATCTGTTTCCAGATCCAATCTCTTCGGTATACGGCGGCCAACTCGGTGAGTCCTGGTGCAATTTCCAGCGGAAGCGCCTCTGCTCTCCGAGCACGAGAGTCCAGTGTATATAATGTATACCACGTGGCTCGCTCCACGCTCTTGGCGTTGATCCCGTGCATGGCCAGCACTATACCCGACATGCCGCGGCGTATTGCGGCCTGCACACATGTGAACAAGTTGTACGTCTTATCCCGTGGATCGCACGGGATCTTGTGGCTCGTGGTGCTGTGCTTCAGCTCGAGTTGAATGGCTTTCGTTGCCAAGACGTCGCTCGCAGTGGCTTCGTGCTGCGATTCGATCGCGATCTGCAGCAGTTTGAGCGGGTATTCCTCCAGATATCGCGTCTGCCGAGCGTATTTCTTCAGCAAGAACGCCACGAGCGAGCCGTGGCCTGATCTGCTCGCCAGTACCACCGCATTCTTCCCCGACGTGTCGCGATCAGCCCAGCCGAGTTCCCAGCCCGCGCGCTTGCGATTCCACTTGAGCAGACACTCGATGACCGAAGGGTGGGCCCCTTTGTCGCACGCGAACATCAGCACTTGGCGTCCACGGTGGTCCTTGGCGCCCAGGTCGGCGCCGTTAGCCAGCAGCATGTCGATGAGCTGCACCGCCCGCTTCGGGTCCGAGTGTGTGGCCGCCACCATCAGAGACGTCGTCCCTCCCGGCAGCGTCATGTGCGCGAGGTCGTAGACGAGGTGGCGGGAGCGAGAGCCCCCCGGGAGCAGCGACACCATGTAGCTTCGCAGCGCCGCGCGGTCGATGGCCGCCATTCTGAGGCCGGAGCGGGGCGAATTGGCTTGGCCGCTTCTCCGATTATGCGACCGACTTCGGGAGATCTTATTTGGGAGGATGACTGAGTGGGCAGAGCCGGCTGTCCCGTCAAGGCACCGCGCATCGTCGGCTCAGACGGCGACTTGCCTCATCGCGGCCAAAAGTCGATTCTGTTATTGATTCAAAGGCGTTCCACGTCCACTTGTGGCTGCGATTGCACGCCACTTCAAGCACCCATTCCAGAACGTTACTGCGGCGCCCAAAATACCGATTTTGGCTGGAAGTCTGTTCGTGCGACACGCCGACGCTAGTGTTGCTAAAATCCGGCAGCTAAATCTGAGATTTGCGGGAGACGATTTTGTAAATGGGCATTACTGTTTGGTTTGGTTATGATGGGATTGGGAAAAGGAAGGGGGTGAAATTATGCGCGCTCAACCAAGCCAAAACAATGCCTGCGGTTTAAGATCCGTGCGCGTAACACGCGGTCTTAAACAGAGGATTCGCATGCCACGACACCGCCAACCCTATAGGGTTGAGCGCACGTTTACGGGGTTTGTTTTGGTTCAGTTGAGGCATATTCTCTTGAACGACTTCCACGAGTTTTGGGTTTTGTGAGTACATGACATCTGTCCTCAATTGGTTAGCGTTTGGGCACGCCAAAACATGGTGCAATCATTAGTTGTTCTCTCCGGTAGCAGTAGCACGCGCCGTCCACTCCGCGTGCTGAAACATGCACACCTGCATTCGTGGGACTCTGAGTCCTGGAACAGACCTGAGCCTCGCTTCTGACATCTGATTCTACCTCGAAGTCCCACTTCAAATTCTCTTTTTCTAGATGAACCCAAAATAGCGGCCATTCCATTCCACAAGAGAAGCTTTTAAGGAATGAAATCAGATATCGATCGGGTGGACACCATATCAGCACCGGTCGCTCGAACGTCGTCTCGCCACTCAACCAGATCCAGGATCGGGATGGCCTGCCTCATTGACCTGATGCACCCGCCATTCTCGATGAGCTTGAGTGCAGACAGATCCATACACCGCAGTTCTCGCAAATGATTTAAAGTGAAACGCTGATATTCGTATGCAGAATGGTGATGTCTCGCGCACGTCACCATGACGACTGCGCCAGAACGGACTTGAACCGCTCCTTCTGCGCCTCTTCTGCGTCGTCAAACCTTGGCTTCAGGAACTCCGCCACGATCCGAAACAACACATCGGGTAGCTTCGCCAGTACATTCACCGTAGGTCGCGTCTGCTTCTCCCTCGATCGATTCGGAGCATACCGAATCAGAAAAACAAGCTGCATGCGCTCCCAGACGCTGTCGCGTCGATGCATCTCTGCAATTGCTGCGAGTCCAGGATGGATCCTTGGTAGCGGCTGCACTCGCGTTGCCTTCCCGCGCTTGTCGGTCTCCAGCGCAGTATAGAGCGCGAACCACGTGGCGTGGCCCACACACTGGCGGTTGATCCGATGCATGGCCTGAACCGCTCGAATCATCTCATAGCGAATGGCCGACGACACGCACGTGGATACAGACACCTCCTTCTCCAATACTGCAACATCTCGACGTTGACCCTGCGTCTGAATCCACTCGCCGTATACTGGCAGTTTCTCGACACCGCGATTCTCTTCAACTTCCCATTGGAGTTTGCGATTGCGTAGTAAATCCAGCACACAGCGTTCATCCTGACTCTCAATTGCGATGCTCAGCGCTCGCAATGGCGTATTAGGACCACATTCGTCGTCGGGGTGCAACTGGTCCAGGATGTACGAGGCCAGACGTCCATGGCCACGAGAACAGGCGAGCGTCAAGGCCGTGTTGCCCTCATCATCGCGGTCACTCCAGTGCAGGGCACCCTGACCCGATTGCTGATTCCAGTCCAAGAGGCAGTTCACCACTGCTGGACAAACGCCATCGGCGCAGACATACATGAATACTTGCCAGCGACGGTCGTCCTTGGTCCGCAGCGAAGCCCCCTTCGCCAACAGCAGATTCACTAAGATCAGCACATGCTTTAAATTGGACGTGACGCTGGTGGCCGCCACCATGAGCGACGTCTCGCGGGGACTCTTGGCGCTGCGAGCGTTGGCCAGCGACGCGTCCTGGAAGATCAGGCGGCGCGCGACGTCCACGCGGCCGAAGTGAAGCGCCTCATGGAAGCGCTCGACGCGCTCGGCGCGCGCCGAAGACGAGGAAGAACGAGGAACCGCGTGGCGACGCCATGACATCGGGGGAAGAGGACGAGGAAGGGATAAACCGCAATGTGGCGGAAATGTGTTACTTACGGATCGAATGTCCATTTCTATCGGAGTGTAAATCTATTTTCCATTTCCAAATATTCGGCGAATTTCTACTCGTAAATAACATAAATATTACGATGAAGTAGGGCGACGCCGAGATGCTACGTCAGCTTCGCGCCTTCCGACCGCGTCTCTCCGTGCGTCGCAGCCGCTTGGCCTTGCACTTGCCTGGGATGCACAACCTCGAACACTTTTTACACGACCGCGCTTCGATCAAGAACCTCAATATCCTAGCCTCTTTCGCTTCGGGGAGAGCCACGAAGCTCAAAATGAGGCCGAACGCCACGTCAGGAAGCCTTGCAATAGGGTGAGATGCGAGCGCTTCCTCATCACGACACGGCTTCGTGTGGCCCAGTACCGCGCTTTTGCGATCTTTGCGGGCGAGGATATCGCAATTGCGAACAAGAAGTAGGGGCCCGGCCCGTTCCCAGAGCCAGGTCTTGCGCTGAGACCTCGCCAATTTGGCGAGCTCTGGCGCAATCTGCAGCGGATGCACCACGGACGATCGTTTGGCCTTGTGCTTCGATTTCAGGTTGTAGAGTGCATACCACGTGGCCAGACGGACATCCGCTGGGCTCAATTGATACATGGCGAGCACAATGCGTGGCATGTTGCAATGCACGGCGGCCTCCACACACGTAAAGACGTTGCACTTTTGCTGCCGCGAGCCACTCGGTACCTTGTGTGTCGTTGTGCTGCAAACCAGTTCGCTCCGGATGCGCTGGCTTGCAAGCACATTCCACGCATTGCACTCGTCCTGAGACTCGATCGCTGTCTGAAGTACCTCCAGTGGGAACTCAGGTGCGTCGTGCTGCTTCCCAGTGACCGAGAAGAGAAGGCCCATGGCTGGTCGACGCCCGTCCGAGTCAACTGAGCGCGTTGCTGCTTGGACCGGAGGTTGTCGGTTGGCGTCGCGAATTCAAGAGTGCCACGTGGTGTACGTGAGGTCCAAGGGCTCTCGGGGCTGCGCCTGCACCTTTGGATCGCGGTCGAAACGTGACGCACATTCTTTGCGCATCAGCAGCAGATTAGATGTGGCTGACGATCTATTCGAAGCATGCTAGGATACCGGTATAATATCTCTGAAGTTTGGAGCCACCCGCCCTTTTGGTTTCAGTGGAGCTGGCTAAACAGGATGCGCATGCGGCGGTTTGGGATCACACGATCACCAATATTCTATCGCATGGCCATCATCGCCAATGAAGAAAGTGTCGAGTGTCGAGCGAAGCTCTATAAAAATTTCGCCGCTTGGATCGCTTCCAAAACGAAGCCAGCGGAGCCATGCACTTGGATGCTTTAGAAATTTGAAGTAGCATCGAGGACGGGAAGCATGACGCGAGCAGCACTTGCAGGGAGGAGTAAGGAATTAGGCGAGCAGGTGTAAGACGGGAGGGGAGCACTGCAGTTTGTCTAGGCGATTTGCGCGCAATCAAGACCGTGAAAACTGCAACTTCAACTTCAAGCGGTAACAAACGCGAACCAAATCTGGGCGTGCACATGGGAAATGATGCCTGCTATTGTGCCTGTGCTGCAGTGTCGCATTGACAAGCGGGTCTTCATGTGCCGGCAGGATCAACTCACTCGCTGCATACCTCAAAGGTAACATACGATGTGGCCGCCTTGCCAGCCAACCATGACCACGGCCATGGCTCCGTGCAGCCTCTCGTCAACCAGTGGATTTGCATCCGTGGGATATCGAAATCTCAAGGGATCGCTTTTCCCGTTGCGTATGCTTGAGAGCTGACTACGCGTAGAAAGCATTCGTGTTGGTGTCCTACGACTTGGCCCGAACCGACTTGCCTTGCCAGGCAAATCTTGCGTGGTGCCGCGCGGTGCGAAGGCGACGCAGCGTAGAATCAAATCCCATTTGCACGAAGCTGGGACAACCCAGAATAGCAAAACCCAAAGGATTTGACTCCCACACCACCGAGGGCTTCCAACTGGGAGATCTTGGTCAATTATGCATGGCAAAGTAGTAGAAGTCGGCCGTTGCCTTCCCTCTGGAAGCGCTTGGGATTCTCACAAGAAGTGCTTCCAACGGGCCAAGTATCTTGATTGATGGATGTGATGTCACATCCTCCCGGAGTCTGCGGTGCAGAGGATGTCCCTTGATCCACGGGCCGAACGTTTCCGCTTTCCCTGTCCATTTGTTGCTCCCTTCGCATCGGCATCATGGCACCGAACGCAGATCTCAATGCTGAAGGAGGCATCACACTCTTGTCTCAACCCGTATCCGTATTGATTAAATGTGTCCGTTATCCAATTCAAATGTGTCTTACGTGCATTAGCAGCTAGAACTAGCTCGCGCTTACTGCAGCGCTGGGTAAATGTACTCGTCGTAGACCGGCTGGAACACGCAGGTCGACTCGTCGCGGACCCAGCAGCTGTGCGAGACGTCGGGCGCCTCGTGGAGGAACAGTCCTCCACGCTCATCCAGCGTGCGGAGTCCGTAGGTGTCGGACGTGTACTCGAGGGTCTCCGTCATGTCGAGCACCGTCAAGCTCTCGAAGTCCGTGATGATCTGGTCCAGAGTGTCCAGCTCACTGTACTGACCCAGCAGCGAGCTCTTCCATGGGGTGACCGAGCCATCACCGGGAGACGAGAAGAAGTGAGCGGCTTCAAGGCGCAGGAAGTTCGCTTTACGACGTGCCTGATCGGCAAGGCACTGGGTGTCGGTCGTGTCGCACGGGTTGATGTTGTTGATCACTGGCAAGAACGGATTCGAGGCGGCCCATTCAGCATGGACAGGCGACCGCGCTAGATTGAATTGCGAGTACTGGTATTGGACGTCCGCGTTCTGCTCCGTGAAGACCGCGTAGTCGTACTGCAGCTGGCCGAAGTAGTCGTCGTGCGAGTACTTACTGAAGTTGAACACCGTCGCAGGCACCAGCGTGTTGGGCCACGCGGCACCAGCTTGAGCAGCCGCCTCGGCGTCCGCAGGGCCAGTGAAAATGCCGTTCTGGATGCCAGCCAAGCTCAGGAGGCTGCGCACATTGTGGTCGTCCATCTCCTCGATCACTGCGCGAGCGATGGCGCCGCCTTGCGAGTGGCCGATGAACATGTAGCCATCGTCGAACTGCGAGTTGTTGGCGACGGTGTCACGCACCTGAGCGATGGCCAAGGGCACTTGAGTCAACAGCGATTCGATCGAGCAGTCGTTCTGGCAGAACGTCAGCTCCACGAACACGCGACCTTCAGCAGTCAGGTTACGGCCGATGTTGTCTCCGGCGGTGCCTTCGCCCACGATGCCGTGGAAATAGAAGACCGGCAGACTCGACGTCGAGGAGACTGCATCCGAGGCATCCGAGGCCACGGACCCAGTGTCGACGAGGTTTGACGTCGACGAGATAGTTGCGGTAGGTGCTGATGTCGGAGCCTCCGTCACCACAGCTTCGCTGGCAGGGGTCTCGGTCGACTCAGCGGCCGTGCTTGGAGAGTCGGTCACCTCTGGGGCAGTGGTAGAGGCGTCAGTCACCTCGGGCGTTGAGATTGAGACGTCGGAAGTTGTGGGGGCGATGGTCGAGGCTTCAGACACCGCCGGAGAAGAAGTCGAGAGGTCAGTGGCGGGGACGTCGCCGCCACAGAACTGCGGGGTGTTGGACGCCAGAACGGAGGCGTTGGTGAGCGCCAATGCGCACGATACGAGGGCGAGGAGCGTCGGGTGGTGCATGGCTGTAGATGCCTGAGGAGTGGCAAATTGAGATGTGGTCGAGAGGCTCGAACCCGCAGAACCGTTCGATCAAACGACTCCTATCCCGTGGCCTCATTCCCCTGTCCACGCAGTGGCCGGGTTTGCAGACAGTAGATGGTCAGATGGTGCAACGTCGCATGCATTTTCATGAGCTAATTTGGCAGGTCGGGAGCTCACTCGCCACATGGCCCGATGGTGGAGACCACCCTCTGCTCGTTTGAAGCGGTCTGGGAATACACCTGGAGGTGAATGGGTGCATTACTACATGGTTGAGACAGATTGTCGAGCTACCAAATCAATAGCTGCATAGGGTGCACGCGAACAGCAGATAAACACCACCCAACGAGCCATGCAAGCCGCCGCATTGTGCGCGAAGTGTTCAGCACTGAATTCGGTACGACCGACTGAGTATTCCAAGCGAACGCAATACGAAAATAAAGACTAAACTCGGGACCAACTTCAAGGTCGGCGGGGGGCTCAATTCCTTGGCCACACTCGACGCTTTTCCGAACTTACTAGGCACCAAACCGACATGCACAACGCGATACGCGATACGCGAACTGAAAGCAGAGCACAACAGCCCACCTATTTCATCGGCGGCAGCAGGAACCCCTCCAGGAAGCTGTCTTCCTTGTAGAAATGGCCTCCGCCAGTGTAGACCACGCTCAACGTGTCTTTGGCTTGCACCGGAAGCGTCTGCACGAAGGTGGTCGTGACCCCACTGGAGAACAAGCTACACGTATAGTCAAACACCCGAGCCACTTCGCTTCCCTGTACGCAGACCTTGAACGCCATGTCCGACCAGCAATTGGAGTGCCGCAGTGAGATCACCACGTGAACCAATCCGTCCGCCAGCACTCGCAATTCCCCAACACTAGTCTGCTTGAAGTACTTCGTATCGAAACTGTCCGTCGCTCCCCAGAAGATCTTCATGCCACGGCCATACACATGCAGCGGCTCAACACGCGCGAATGCGGTTCCTCCAGATGGAGAGACGTC
>MBAC02009534.1:0-21678 GCA_001712635.2 Nothophytophthora sp. Chile5
GGCGCAGCTCATCGTCCGACAGCTCCGCCGCACGTCGCAGCTCGCGCTCATCCGTCACGGGCCGAACGAGCGTCACACACTCCCGTCGCCCAAACAGCACGCGGATGGAGGCGCGCGTTCGGTTGCGTTCCTCTTGACGCATCCTCGTGCTCTCCGAAGCAGTGGCACTAACGTCGCGCGCGTCCAGCGCGTTCTCAAGATACTCGTTCGCTGTCAACTTGGAGCCATCCACCTGCATATCCAGCAAGAAGTCGCGCAGCAACCATACGAACGGCGGGAAGTGCGGCGCCAGAGCACGCGATTCCATCAGCGCATCGCCAGCCAACGCAGATTCTCCCGTAGCCACGCCGTTGCTGGACAGAGAGGAAGTAGACGAAGGAGCAGTGGTGGGGTGTGCGTTGACGCAAACGTGCTTCGTGAGCTCCGAGACGAGGTAGAGGCGGTCAATGGCACCCTCGTCGATGACGCCCATGGTGTTGAACACAAACAGCGAGCTGAGCAGCAACCCGAGCGAAAAGATCTTGGCGTCGTAGCTCTCATCGTTGTCTGTGGAAGCCATACCCTCCGTATCCAGGAAGAGCACGAGCTGTCCCGCTGGATTGCGTATCGGGGGGTTTGGTGCCCACAGCCAGATACCCCGCGTGCAGGACTCAGTTGTCGGGCCCACGCGGAAGCCATTCGTGCCGGAAGCGCCATTGGACAAGCCTCCATTGGGAGCCCCAGCGGCATCCAGGCCACGATGTGATGCAAGCTGGTTCAAGAAGAAGCTCTTCCCCGTTCTATATTGACAGACAGGACGACATGATGAACACAATTAGTTAGAGCAGCAAGCTTTTTTGCCAACTGCAAGCCGTTGCGAGGGAGAATTGTGCGAGATTCTTACCGATACTGTCCGGCCAAGCACACGATTGCCACAGGCTCCGCCAAGCTTTCCAGGACGCTGCACCCGCCGAACGTTCACAGCACACAACGAAAGCAAGGGAAGGATACGGTAGGTTAGCTCCAGCAGACGCAGGAGAAGTGCCGCCGTGCCACGCACACACTCCGACGCACCTGATGCCTTCCTCTGTGACACGCAGGCCGTCAGCGCCTCCCTGGATGAGGCACACGGGCGCGCCGCTTGCTCCCGCCATCGCCGTCTGGTTCCGAGCGATATTCAGCTCAAATGCTGGCGGTCAGCCTACTTCATGTCGACCACACCAATCTTTGCAATTCACAATTGAATCGACGCTTTGATCTTGAAGCGACGCGGCTGCTTGTACCATTCTTCCCTCGACGACCATGGAGCTGGAGCAGATGGATGTGGTGAGCCGCTGCGTCGGGCAGACGCTGACGCCGCAAGGGCGCTCAAACCTGGAGCTCGGGATGCTGAAGCGCAGTGCCACCGAGAGTTTGCTGTCGCTGCGCTTCTGGGGCCGCATCACGGGCGAGGCGCAGGACTACCTCATCGCCGTCGCCGTGCTGCCCGGCAAGGACTACCCCACGAAGAAGTTCTACTTCTGGTACGTACGCTCACTGTTGATCCATGTCATCTCGCGTTGGTGGGCACCCCTGTTACGTAATTGACATGTTGCCACGCTCTCGCGAATGCCGATCATCGCGCGCGACACTCAAACAGCACCAACTCATCGCCGGAACTGCAGCAGTTCCCGCAGCTCAACAAGAAGAAGAGCGCCATGGCAGCGACGTTGACGAAGCGCTTGAAGGGGGATCCGGCCTTCCTCATCGGCGAAGCAGGAGAGCCGCAGAACCAGGAGGAGGGCGAAGCGCCCTTCTGCGAGCTCGACCGCTTGGCGTACATCGTGGAAGAGATCGACCACGCCATCTCCGTCGTGCCGCTGGAAGCCTACGTGGTCTCGCCGATGCACCAGGTCCTCGCAAACCCGTCCTTCCACGGCCTCAAGTGGGACCAGGCCACCCACCTCTACAACTTCTTCCACTTCCGCCAGCCGGATCTACCTGAGCGCGCGCAGATCATCGAACACGCGGAGGGTTTGGTGCGCGCCGGCGATTTCCTCGATCCCTTGATCCAGGACTTGGACGGCGCTTGGGTCCTCTCGAAGGACAACACCGGCAGCTACGTGACGCTGCGGAATTACCTGTACCCAGGGGCCTTCAGTTTCCATCGCCCGGAGTCGTCTCAGTACGGCAGCGTTTATTTAGGCGACGGCCGGAAGAACCCCGACATTGCTTTCATGATCTGAGCAGCAACCAGCCCGGCAGAATCACAAACTGCCTCCACACTGTGGATTGCAGCGTTATTGCTGCTATACCGACAGAATAACACCAATCATGCCAGACTCACATTCATTCAGTACCTCCTGCGCATCGATCACTTGAGAAATCTTCGCTGAAAAATAAGGCTGTAAACGAACTCATAGTGAGCGCCCAACAGGTCCAACCAAACACACAGCGGTGCCGCTGCAACGCCACATAAAAGAAAACCCGAGTGACTTCGCCAATCGACTGCACGCGGAAGTCAGCGTTGGGGCGTCGAGAATTCCGCATCTCCATCGATTTTCTTCTCACTCGACGAACTTGAACTGAACGAAGCCTACGTTTGCAGCCGTTGGAAGAAGTAGCTGAGATCCCGCGCCCCCGCCATCGCCTTTGCCTTTGTCGTTCGGTAAATCGAATTCAGCGAGTCGTCCAGTAGTCCCTGTTCCAGAAGCTTCTGACACCCGCGAAAAGCGGCCGACGCTCGGGCCGCAGCTTTTGATGGCATTGGATCGCTCTCGAAGGGCTCCAGCTCCAGCTCCACAGGTAGATTCAATTGGGCTACAAACAGCGTCCGCGAGCCAAAGCGGCTTTCCGTGACCGTATACAGACGCTTCGCGTCCACCGTAAACAGTTTGGCAGGGAGCGACTGGCAAAACTGGTTCACGCACGCGATGCTGCTATCCAAATCCAGCACGGCACCCGTGGATCCGATCTCAATCTTTTGATCATCGGAGCCGAGCATTTGTGCTGAAACGGAGCGTGGCTGCTGATGAATGGTCTCGACTTTTTCACGCGAGAATTCCAGCCGATTGATTATTTCTCCTTCACGAACCAATTGCTGAAAGTGCACGTAGTGGCCGAGGTCTCCTTCTTCCCCCAGGTAGTACACGACTCCATCTTCGTGGCGCGCTCGGCCTTTCAATTGCATCAGCATGCGCGAAGTCCCCACGCGGTCCATGACCACAATCAGCCCACATTGAGGAAAGTCCACACCCTCCACAGAGACAGCCGTAGAGACCAAGACGCGAACGGCGCCCGACTCAAATTTCGCCAAGGTCGTTTCCATCTTCGGTAAGTAGAAGGATGCAGTATCATTGCGCGACGCTCGGCCAAGAATGCAAGCGAACGGCTGATCCCCGAGCGTCTCGTCCGAGGTCAAATTCGGATCCACCCCAGCCGCTTCGTCGACAGGCTCCTCCGTTTCGTCAGTTGTCGATACGAAACATTTCTCGTTAAAGAACTCTGTCAGGATACGACATTCTGTGCGCGTGTTTACAAACACTATCCCCTGAAGATCAAGGCGGCCGCCAGCAGCTGCAGGAGCCGACGTCGGGTCCTGAACCGGATCGCTAGCGACTTCTCCCTCAGAGTAGCTTGACAAGTCATCATCGAGCTCTGCTCCAGTCCCGTCTTGACCCTCCGCCTGATCGAACAGCTGCGCACGCACGAGTTCCTCCACTTTCTCCACCTTGGAAGTGCAAGCAAAATCGCAGCTCGACCGCTTGGCCCTCAGCAGGTAGATCGTCTTGACCGCGTCAGGGTCCAGCCCATGCATGGTACCAGGAATAGTGATTAGCAACGACGCGGCAATAGCCAGGCGGTAGATCTCCAACTCCACAAAGCGGTAATAGCACCACGGGCCCAGGTTCGTGTAGACGGTTATGCAGTTCTGCACGAACTTCTTGCGCGCTTTGTCCAATTTCTCAGCGTCAGTCGCGGCGCCACTCTTTCCCTTCTTCACCAGCTTTTCAAACACCAGAATGGCTTTCACCTCCGCCAGCTCCTTCTCCATGTTAGTGAAAACCCAAGTCGCTCCTTGCGCCACAGCGGCGTCATCTTCATCTTCCTCCCCGTTGACACGACCACCCTGCACACTCCATTCCTTCTGAACCGGATACTTCTCAAAGATCATCGGCGCTGCCGCAGCAAACTCGGCCACCTGCGATCGATCGAGCTCCACCTTTTTCATCTCCGCGTGGAGTTTCTCGGCGCAGTGGCGCGTGGGACACGCAGTAGTGCCGAAGATGCGCGGCATGTTCGCGGGATCCGCGTGGTTGTACATCTTGATCACCTGCGCATACGGATGGCGTTTGGTGACGTGATGGCACTCGTCAAAGACCAGCAGATTCATGCGGTCGAGGCTCACATAGCCTTTCAGCAGCACGTTGCGCACGATCTCGGGCGTGCACACGAACACGCGCGTCAGCAACAGCTCGCGCTCCCACTGCGCGGCATCCCAGAGATCGG
The DNA here is from genome assembly GCA_001712635.2 of Nothophytophthora sp. Chile5. Lineage (NCBI taxonomy): Eukaryota > Oomycota > Peronosporomycetes > Peronosporales > Peronosporaceae > Nothophytophthora > Nothophytophthora sp. Chile5. The sequence goes on from MBAC02009534.1 coordinate 4,468, forward strand.
CAGCACTCCCGCAGAACGAGTTGACACACAGCGTGCTGGTTTGGCGGATCTTGGCCGTGATTTGCACCACCAACTGCCGGGTGGGGGCCATGAAGAACGCGCGCTTGTCACCTGAATAGTCCTGCTCGTTCAGCAACGCGATGGCCAGGAAGGTCTTGCCGATGCCCGTCTCGCCCACCATCACCACGTTCTTCTCGCGCGCCAGCTCCAGGATCTCGCGCTGGAACGCGCGCAGCTCGACCTCCATGCTGCCGTTCGGATGCGGGGGAAGGACTCCGCACCGGGGCTATTCTTCTCGATACTAACGCTGTTGTCGAGCGCGGGGTTTCCCTTTGGCCTTCTCTGTGAAGGAGTGATGGTCCGATGATGGTCAAACCTGGGGACTTCATCGATCCAAAATGGAGGCATTCCATTGGTCGAAAACATCCATTTTCGTTTCTCAATACGGGGTTTCGCCCAATCCAAGAGCGCAGCTTCAAGTTGAACTGACCCCGTCCTCTGATGTCCTCCTTCCTACTTTTTGCCTTTCTTCTTGGGCTTGCCCGACGGCCGCTTGCCTCCATTCTTCTTGCCCCCGGCGGCAGCGCCGTACAGTCCCGGCCCCGAGATCTTGACGGGCCCCACCAAGCAGTTCACCAGCTCGTTCTCCGGGATGCACTTCATCAGCTCGCGCTGCACCACCAGCGGGTTCACGTCAGGATGCACCACTTCGTCCTCTTGGTGCTCGGCCTTCTCTTCCTCACCAGCACTAAACCCTGCGGGGGTCTGCTTGCTCGCGTCCTTCTCCTCTTTGAGATTCGACGTGAAGAAGTGCTCCATGGCCTGCTTGGCCGCCTTGCCCTTCTTCTGGCTGCCCGGCGTGAGCTTCACCTTGTACTTGTACTTGGTCAGCGACGCGTACGGAGCACACATGGGCATCGCGAACAGCACCAGGTCGTCCGGCAGCGGCGTGCCAGTGAAGGCATCGAAGAAGTCGGCGCCCTCAGCCTCATCCTCCTGCTCCTCCAGGTACTTTTCCTTCTTCTCGCGCTGCTGGCGAATGTACTCCTCAGTAGCTACCGGCGGCTCATCCGTTGCGCCTGTCGTGTCTTCGCCATCCCCATTCAGCGGCGCTTCAGCATCCGCCTCATCTTCCTGCTCGTCGTTCGGCTCCTCTTCGACCACGTGGCCCAGCGCTTCCATGCGCAGACGACGGTCTTCCTCATCTTGGTCCGCGTATTTCTTCATCTTCTTCAGCTTGCTCTTCCTCCCGCGAACATTCGTCTTCTGCGAACTCGCGGCTGCAGCGCCCTTGCCCTTTGCTCTCGCCTGCTTCTGCTTCTCCTGGGGCTCCTGATCACTGGGATTTTCGCCACCAGGAAGCTTGCCCTTCTTCAAATCGCGACGCTCCTTCGCGGACAACCGCTTCTTCCCTTCACGCTGTTGTTCCAGTTCCGTCTCACCATTCTCGTCCTTTGGTTCTTCGTCTTCCTTCACGATCGGTCCCGGCATCTCACGCATGGTGGTAGCCTTCATCACCGCGTCCTTCTCTTTTTGCGCCGTCAGCTGCGCGTCCTCCCCTTGCGACACACTCTTCTCGGCCTCGTCTTCTTCCTCCGATTCGTCCAAGGCAACGGATATGTCTCCCTCGCCCAGCGGTAGGTGGTTAGTGATGCAGCTCTCGTCGATACGGAACAGGATCGCCAGCCCCATTTCCAGTCGAGAAGGCTGGATGTAGTTCTTCTTGCCGCGGATCATGAAGCTGCCCGTCGTGAGGTACTCGCCCGCCGGCGCTGTCTTCGACACTTGGTCAGCGTGCACCCAGTAGGCGCCAGCGATCACCTGGTTGGTCCACGCGTTGCTGCGACACACACTCATACACCCAGCCTGCTCGAGCGTGGCCACCGGGATCGGCGGCAGCGCCTGCGTCTTCTTGTCCTTCACAGTCGCGTGGTTGCGCACCACACACGTGGCGGCGCCGTGCAGATCGGCGTGCACGTACGCGTCGCCCTTACGCAGGTAGCGCTTCACCAGCAGCTCATTCTGGTGCGCATCTTTGCCTGCCACCACCAGATACTTCTCGTTTGTGAGGAACCAGTGAAACTTCTCAAACCAAAGCGTCTTGCGGCGCTGGTAGATGGTGCGACGCGTCGTCTGCTGCTTGTCCAGCGTCTTCTTCGTGTTCTTCTCGGCCACTGCGATGGCTTTGTCGGTGGCTTCCGTGGCCTTCTTCACCTTCTCACCCGCCTTTTTCTTCTTGGTGTAGATTTCCCGCGCATTGGCGAGTGCAGAGAGCGCCAGGTCGATCCAGATAACGTGAGCTTGCTTGTCTTCTTCTCCATCACCGTCGCCACCGTCCTCATCTTCCTCGTCATCGTCGTTATCGCAGAGTAAGATCGCCACGCGGTTGTGCTCCAGGTCCAGTTTGTGGATGAGACTCGCCACGGGGTTGCCGTTCTTCTGCTCGTAGCGCACGAGCTCCTCCAGTCCACGCCAGTCCATTCCGCTGGCCAACGCACTACGCACAACCAGGAGAACGTTTTCCACGTCCTGCTGGTTGCTTTCAATAAGTTGCGCGTGGTGGAAGCTCTGCTCCTGCACCTCGCGCAGCTGGGCGAGCTGTTGCTGTTGGTTCTTCTTCAACTTGCTCAGTTTGGTCTCAGCCGCGAGCTGCGCGCTTTGCTTAGCCACCTCGGCAGTCTCGGCTTCGAACCGCGAAAAGTACTCGTCCACGGCCTCATCGAAAGTGTCGAAGCTGCGCACTTGCTTGTGCGCCTGCAGATGCTGCGCGTACAGATACGGCGCAAACTCCTCGAACTGTTCGGGCGCGTTCTCGTCCACGCGGTCCTTCAAGATGATGAACCCGCACTTCTGCGTGGCTGCCGCCGTTGGCTTCTCGGCAGCCTCAGCAGCTGGAGCACCTTCTGCATCGTCGTCTAGCGTGGCATCGTTGTCTTCTGATACTGGGATCGGTCCGTTGACCGAGGTTTGCTCGGCTTGCAGCCTCTCCAGCAGTTTCCAGCCTTCCTGCAGCTCGGCCAGCAGCTTCGTCAGCGTGCCTTCACCCAGCGCCTCGAACTCCGCCGGAGCCTTGATCTTCAGAGTCGCGGGGATCTCGGCTCGCACCAGACAATGCTCGATGATCACAGGGCCCAAGCCGCCGAACGTCGACTCCTTCACGAGCAGCAACTGTTTGACCGTCTGCGGCTTCTTCTTCTTCTGCGTCTTGCCGGTCGGAGGTACCGCAGCCGCTTTGAGCTCCTGGTCCGCAAACCACTTGCTCACAAACTCCACGAGTTGCGGCGGTGTCTGGATTCCGCGCTGCTTCTCCTGATCCCCCAACAACTGCACTGGATAGCTCTGCTTGACCGCCATCTTGACGTTCTCATCGAAGCGATGGGTGCGCAGCAGCGACAGGATGCTATAGTCTCCGTCCGTGAGGATGATGTTTCCTGACGCGTAGAGCTCCAGCACCAGATGGCACTGCAGTGCGTCGTGGCCGAAGGTGAAGTCCACGACGCGGTCGCCCTCCAGCTGCGTCAGCGCCGTGAGGCGCTTGCCGCGCAGATGCTTACGCAGTTTCATGGTGAACTGGCTGGGCAGTGCGCTGCCGGCCTTGGCGTCGCGTGCATACTTGCTGGTGTGGAAACGCACCCCCGACTCCAGCAACAGGAAGACCTTGGGGAACGGCGGCTGGTGCAGCTTCAGGATGTAGGTCTTGGCCGCCCCGCTCTCGCCCTGGCCCTGCAGGTCGTAGATGTTGGTCACGCGCATGTTCACCACGTTGGCGCGGATGCTGCCCACCATCGCGTGGATGTCATCGATGGACATGCGCGTCTTCTTCATCGTGCGTCGGGTCTCCTTGGCTTCGGTTGGTGCGTGATTGGGCTCGAGACACGTCTTGCTGTTTGCTTGTCAAACGGGGGAAGATTCGTACCCCATGCAGCGTAACCACGGGTACGCTGCAGTACTCTGGGTTGAAACTACTATTTGGCTACTTTATAGCCAATCAGTTCGGACCAATTATATCTGATTGAACCCTCACAGCAACTTGCAGCCAGCTGATGATCACCCACACGCCAGCTCCACTTTGGCTGCGAGGGAAAAATCGTCCCGATCTCCGCGAGGGAGATCAGCCGGGTAAAGCGACCCTCCTACAACTAAGGAGCTCCTGATCACTATTGCTACCTGGCCACGCGGTCGCCCTTGGCCAGTCGTCGTCCTTTGTCCAGCGCATGTGCAAGCAAAGACCGATAGTCGAACATGTTATTCAGATTGCGTGCGTCTACAGGTTTGGACGTACTGCAATTGGATCAACGTCGACGTCCAGAGGCATCCGTTATCTGGACTGCCGTTCGGCATACACAGATCAGTTCCTGTCGCTAACGAGCTGTAGCTTGTGAACTTCTCGTCATTCCTCGATTTGCCAGCATGGCGACAGCAGCTGATTCAAGTACGAGGAGACGGCCTCCGGATCGCGAGTACAAATGCTCAAGCGCTCAAGTGTTCAAGAACCAGAAGAATCCAACCCAGAATCAAGTGTTGTCAGCAAGCGGGAAGACTCGCCGTGTGCTCGAAGTCGATGCTATTCTCCCGAAGACGAGGATTGAGTGGCCCCCTAGACAATCTCTACGTGTGGACACGTCTTGCGCTGTATCAACAGTCGATGCAAGGCAACCTTCTGGAACGGACTGAAGCAAGGAGCGACAACATGGTGGCTGGAAAGCTTCGCAGCGTACGCGATGCGGGAATGCATAGCCAGCCACAACAACATATTCAGAGCATAGAGAAACCAGTAGGACATTCTCAGTGCCAATCATAATATAGCTAATCAGAACCATAATGACTAATGAGCATGCAGGATACGCCGGTCAATGGATAGCTTCCGGTGGGATCGTGCCTGCTGGCTCCAATCCATTCGTTCCGTGTCTTGCTGTGCGTTCATTTCTTGCTCAGGTGAAGTGTCGCGGCGCTGCAGCACGTTGTGGCCCAACGCTGGCCTCCATCTTCCTGTGGTAGCCGCAGCGACCGCCTCCGCGATCCACCTTCTCGCATCCTGGCACGGAGCAGATGCGTGTTCCTCCATGGGTCGAGCACAGGCCGCCGCACTGTGTGCCTTTTTCGCATCCGGGGAAGCTGCACAACTTGCCCCCGCCGTGTGTGCGGCACCTCCCCATGCCCTGGCTGCTTCTCGTGCAGCCATCCACTTTGCAGCGCACCCCACCGCCGTGTGCTTTGCACCTGCCTGTGGATTGCGCGCCGCGAGTGCATCCTTCAATCTTGCAGCGCCGTCCACCGCCGTGACGAATACACAAGCCATTGCTTTGCGAGTAACGGCTGCAGTCCTCGACCGAGCACATCCGTTTAGGCGTGCTGCATCGTTTCGCTGTGGTCTTCTTCACTGGGGTCTCACTGCTGGGCAGGAGCGACTTCTTCTTGATCTTGGAGACGGGCGTTGAAGCCGCCGCGTTCTTGCCATCGTACGCAGATCCAGACACGCCAAGTGCTTGAGGGACGGATGCCATGAAGATTGGCGTGATCTCGAACTGGTCGAATGGAGCACCGGACGACGTATCACGCCCCACCGAGGTCGACACCGACGGGAATCCGAAAGATCCAGCAGTAGCACTCTTTTTAGTCGCTGGCGCGGGTGGTGGAAACAAGAGGTCTGAGATCGACTGCATGTCCTCGTCGTCAAGACCATCAATGAGGTGCTGCGAAAGGAACGGCGAAGTCGGAAGAGGCTGCAACATCAACTCGGTAAAGCTCACGTTGTCAGGCCACCAGCCATCGGCAGCTTTTGCGCGGTGAAATGCGTCTTCTCTCGGCATGGTTAAGTAGCACCCCAGCACAGACTCGAGGGACGTGCACAGCCTTTCCGGAGGAGGCGAGGTCGCTTCAATCTTCATGTCAACGCTGGAGAACGACGAGCGGATGGAGGAGCATTCGAGCAGAGCTGGCACGTCGAGAGACGAGATGTCGAACCAGCACGCTGGCTCGGAGGACGAGAGAGTTGCCGTCGAGAAATCTGCGAGCGCGGCGGCGCTGCTGGAATTCTGCGCGTGCGGCGACGAGGCGTCCTCCATTTGCTCAGAGACGGCAGGAGTGGAAATGACCCCAGGCCGGCTGGAGAAAAGACGGGAGAAAAGCGGCCGAAGAGCTCCGCGCAGGGAGAGCTCTCGTAAGAGAAGCCGCCGCACCTGAGGTCGATTCCCTCTCCTATTTGTTTGGCTCAGGTGGTCCGATCCTATCCCGAACAGTGCAACCAAGGCCCGAGATCTTCAAAACGTCATGTTGCTGGGCGAGGAAACGACGACTAGAGATATACACGAACCAGGCACGAGGATGGGGGAGCGATCGATCCAGTAGACGCGGCGTTGGAGAGTCCACCCTCTCAAACGCAGCTGGCTGGCGGCCACATGGCATTTCTGACGACGAAGCTGAGGTGGAGGGGCTGACGTTCATCTATTTGAATTGAGTTAAAACTTGTGCGAAATACGTGTAGGTAACGAAGGGATGACACTAATGCACCGGCACAACAAGGAAAACGAACGCTGCAATCGCAAGATGGGACTGCTGCCACGCATGAGACGCACTCGACCGCTCGACCGCTCGACCGCAGCGAATGCGATGTGTGTTCGCCATTTGCCGTGGTGGAAGCGACTTCAACCAGGAGTTAGACCGGTACTACCGGTATATTCGCGAAATGGCGTGTTTGGAGAGCAAATGTTGGCAGGTGCTTTCCCTTGTGTATCGGACCAAGCAGCAGTAAACGCAGGCAATCCAGCAGACAATAGTGCCAGTCTGTCCATCCCCCGAACACGTGCATCCGCTCTTCGTGTTGCACAAGAGACAGGCGGCTGCTCCATCCGGCGGGAAGAGAGCTGACGGCGTGTCTGGGCAGATCGTTTCTAAACGTTAGCCAGAAAAATCATTTCTAAATGCTCAAAGTTTGAAACTTGCCGGCACCACCCGACTATGAATACGGAAAGAGAGAGAGAGAGAGAGAGAGAGAGAGAGAGAGAGAACGACTGGAGGAAAATATGACTGAAGACGCTGTCTGCATCGACTTGTTTCTTGTCAACCATTCTGACACGTTTGTAGTGATACTTTGGATTTGAATTATAGTGGGTGAGCGCGTCTCGGCGGGATCACGATGCGTGCATATGCAATTCCTCGTTTATGAAATTCTGGACGTGTCGCAGCAAATGTCAATGATTGACAGACGAGAGGCGACCTCCCAAATGCAGACGTGTACCCTGAAGCCTCAGTCTGCAGTTTAGAAACAACAGCAACAATAGGATGTGGATCGTGCTGGCACTTCTGAAGTGCATACAGGCGATGGATGTCATAGCGAAACGGTTATTCTACTGTATCTGCTTGACTTGGATCTTGTCATCCGTCGAAGCAGCCATGTGGCGTGGCCATTTTGTAGCTGATTTCTCGCCTGCTGGCTGGGATAGAAACTCGGAATCCACCTGCGGATCCGGATGGATGCCAGCCCAGCTCCAGCTGGTCAGCAAGCAGTCGTGCCTGCCTCTCGCCGAGCCTCGGCTCTTCAGAAGACTCTCCCTCCTCCTCCTTTGCTGCGACGCCCACTCTCTCCAGGTACTGGACCTCGTGCGCTCGCACGTGTCCTCTTCCAGCCTGCACCCCCACTGATGACGAGGCGTGGGGCGCCGATCCACTTCCCTTCGCTTCCGCCAAAGCTTCAAACTTTACCACACACGAGAGGATCCGCTACTCCCGGTTGGCTGACATGGCTGAAAGAGTATTTCAAAGACACATCGATGGCGATGGTGCGTTCAAGCTTGGCTCCTAATAAATCCTGTGGGATGTGTGGCAGGCCCGGAATAAATAAAAAAGAAGCCACGCAGATGGACACGCCGTCCCGAGTCGCTCCGGCTTTCTTTGCCGGCAGGAAGAACGGAAGGATGGCTAGGGCTCATCTCTCTCTGCCCTCCATCCCGGAGGCGGCATACAAAGCGCGAGTCGCTTTTCGCCGTGTTTTGGTTGGCTCGCCGTGTCTGCCGGACTCGTCGATCAGCTCATACGACAGACAGCGCGAACATCCAGAACACGGTCAAATTGATCTGTCGAGGTTTTGGGGTTTTACCCGACCACGGATCCGTGATGTCTGCCCGCCAGCTCCCGCCCACGTCGCAACGCCACGCCAGTCGCCATTTCTAAATCTGCCGGCTTTCGCCCAGAGTCTCAAGTCCCCACCTCAGCTTCGTTCCGACAGTAACGGTCGCTAGAATGCCTGGTGCCTCCGCTTCCCCTCGTCACTCGCACTTCTCGGGCTACGCCACGCCTCAGCAGCCGAGCGTGCTGCTTGGCGATGGCCACCAACTGGCCACGTGGGAGAAGTGTCTGGAGGTCTCGCGCGTGCTGTCGTACTTCTTCGGCTCGCTGCTGTTCCTGCTGGGCTCCATCTACTTCTACCCGAAGTACTCGGTGCTGTGGGACGGCAAGGGCGGCGTGTTCGGCAGTTGGGCCTTCGTGTTCGGCTGTCTTTGCTTCTGGGCAGGCGCCAACCTGGACTTTATCCAGGCCATCCGCTACAACCACGGCTCTCAACTGCGTCAAGTGATCCGCGCGTTCAACGGCTTGTGCAACTACATGGCCACGTCCATCTTCATCCTCGGCGCGCTGTACTTCCTGCCCACTTGGTACCCGAAGTCGCCGGAGCTCGGTTGCTGGTCGTTCTTCGTGGGCTGCATCCTGTTCTGCATCGCCGCCGTGGTGGACATCATCTTCATCTGCATGACCCACGAGGACCCGCACGTGTCCGGTTTCAAGATCAAGAACATCTTCTGCTGGGCCACGGTGGCTGCCTTGGGCACGTTCTTCGGCGCGCTGCTCTTCATCCTGGGCAGCTGGTACTACCTTCCCCGGTACATCAACCTGGTGGACGAGGGCACCCACTACATGAACAAGGCCATCACGTACTACGTCGTCGGAAGCGTCTTCTTCCTCATCAACAGTCTCGCACTGATCCCGGATGTGTACGCTACTATCAAGGCGTCGAGCAATCCTGTCAAGCGGAACGACTTGGAGAGCAAGGTCTAACTTAAGAGCTTTATAGGGCAATAGAGCGGCGCGAAGCAGCGTCGAGTCGATGTGTTAGCGATTGTAAATTGAAATGTTGGTCCTTTTTCACGTTTTGGGTGCATGTATTTATAGTTTGGTGCGATGATCGCGTGAAAGCAGACCGTGGCCGGTCTGGTGGAGGCGTCCAATTGTTGGGGGAAATGCAGCTTCTTCACTCGAGTGTTGATTGCTGGATTCGACGTGTTCCGCGTTTTCATGTCGAGCGACTCTCACTTGGAGGAGGCATCTCCCGGACACGCCGTGGCTCTGTCGGCGTGTCCAGTCGACAAAGTCAACTCCGCTTCTCTCCCATGGTACTGTACCAAGCACGCGCTTCCGGACTGCGAGTGTGGTACCGAAACACGCCGACTTTGAGGAGTAGTGATGAGATTTCGTTCCAGATCGCGCTTCCACGCCCTTCAGTGGAGGCTTCACATCCTTGAATCCGACGTCACAGGCAATAGCGGTGTGTCGTCCTCCCTCTTTGGGAAGGCATCGATCACAGGTGTGAAGGGAATTCATGACGTTCTGATCGTGCGCTGCATTTTCCAGATTGCAGCTCAAGCGCCACCGTTAAAGTTCGGCGAGGATGTCTATCGAGATAGCAGTGTACCGTAATGTCTGTGTCCACAACGACCGAATCGTCCGAGATAGACCAGCATGAAACGCTCGTGAACGACAATAGCGTCAAACCGGTACTCCACGTTCGGGAACAGGAACTGCGACGTCAAACTGGTTGCTTACTTTGGTTTACCGTACAACACGTAGCGGTTCCATCACCCAGAACGGTTGTTTACTTTGGTTTACCGAACAACATGTAACCATAACGTCAACCAAAAGTACGAAACTGCAGGTTGCGCGAAAGACCAGCATTCTACAGGTAACGCGAAGGTTGCTCTAAGAGGTCGTTGCCGCAGTGAACTGTGGCCAACAGACCCGAGCGTCAGTCTCCAAAGGGGCAGTAGCTGCTCACCACCAAGCCGACCCGATCCATCCACCCGCATCTCCTCGCTCCCTCAGTATGGACGGCCGCAAGCGGAAGCTGGACCTGGGCGACCTCGGTGGCACGAAGAAGCGCAAGAGCAGGTTCTCGGACGCGCCTCCAGCGGCGGCGGCGGCTGCGGCGGCTTCCGTGAACCCGCTGACGGGCGCGCCGTTCTCGGCGCGATACCAGACGCTGCTGGCCCAGCGGCAGAAGCTGCCGGTGCACCAGTTCCTGAACCAGATCGAGGAGGCGGTGAAGGCGCACCAGGTGATCGTGGTGGAGGGCGAGACTGGCAGCGGCAAGACCACGCAGATCCCGCAGTTCCTCACGCATCTGCAGAGCTCCACCAACCGCATGGTGGCGTGCACGCAGCCTCGCCGTGTGGCTGCCATGAGCATCGCCAAGCGTGTGGCGGAGGAGATGGACGTGCCGTTAGGTCAGGAGGTCGGCTACACCATCCGGTTCGAGGACGTGACGTCAGCGCGCACCAAGCTGCGCTTCCTGACGGATGGTATGCTGCTGCAGCACGCCATGAGCGACCCCTTGCTGTCGAACTACTCCACTATCCTACTGGACGAGGCTCACGAACGCACTCTGAGCACCGACATCCTCTTCGGTCTGCTGAAGGAGGTGCTCCCCAAGCGCCCGGACCTCAAGGTCGTGGTCATGAGTGCGACGCTGGACGCCGTCAAGTTCCAGAAGTACTTCGAAGGCGCGCCGCTGATCGCCATCCCGGGCCGCACGTTCCCGGTGGAGATCTTCTACACGCCCGAGCCGGAGCGCGACTACCTGGAGGCTGCGGTGCGTACGGCCGTGCAGATCCACGTCTGTGAAGACGAGGGCGACGTGCTGATGTTCCTCACAGGTCAGGAGGAGATCGAGAACGCCTGTCGCCAGATCCGCGCCGAAGCGGACTCGCTGGACTCGTCCAAGTACGGACCACTAGACGTGTATCCGCTGTACTCGTCGCTCACGCCGCAGCAACAGCAGCTCATCTTCAAGGAAGCGCCCAAGCCGCGCTTCCCGGGAGGTCCCAAGGGCCGCAAGATCGTCGTGTCCACCAACGTGGCCGAGACGTCGTTGACCATCGACGGCATCGTGTACGTCGTGGACCCGGGGTTTTCCAAGCAAAAGGTGTACAACCCACGCATCCGCGTCGAGTCGCTGCTCGTGTCGCCGATCTCGCGGGCGTCGGCCAAGCAGCGGTCGGGTCGTGCCGGTCGTACGCGGCCGGGCAAGTGCTTCCGCCTCTACACGGAGCAGTCCTTCATGCGCGACCTCGAGGAACAGACGTATCCGGAGATCTTGTGCTCTGAAATGAGTGGCGTGGTGCTCACACTGAAGCAGTTGGGCATCGACGACCTGGTCCACTTCGACTTCATGGACCCGCCGGCCCCGGAGACGCTCATGCGTGCGCTGGAGATGCTGAATTACCTGGGCGCGCTGGACGACGAAGGCGACCTCACACACCTCGGCAAGCAGATGGCCATGCTCCCCGTGCTGCCGCAATTGGCCAAGATGCTGATCTCGTCGGCGCAGTATCAGGTGCCGCAGGAGGTGGTCACCATCGTGGCGATGCTGTCGGTGCAGGAGCCGTTCGTCCGCCCGAAGAACGATGCCAAGGCTGCCAACGAGGCCAAGGCCAACTTCGCCCACGTGGACGGCGACCACCTGACGCTGCTCAACGTGTTCCACGCCTACAAGCTGAACAACGGCGACGTGAACTGGTGCTACGAGAACTACCTGAACAACCGGTCGCTGCAGAGCGCCTCCAATGTCCGCGACCAGCTCGTCCGCAACATGAAGCGCCTGGAGATGCCCACCCAGTCCACGCTGGACATCCAGTCGCCGCAGTACTACCCGAACATCATCAAGGCGCTGGTGTCCGGCTTCTTCATGCAGGTGGGCCACAAGGCCAGCGGGGGCCACTACGTGACCGTGAAGGACAACCAGGTGGTGCACCTCCATCCGTCCTGCGTGCTGGACGACAAGCCCGAGTGGGTCGTGTACAACGAGTTCGTGCTCACGAGCCGCAACTACATCCGACTCAACACGCGCATCAAGGGCGAGTGGCTCGTGGACATCGCGCCGCACTACTTCGATCTGGCCAACTTCCCGCCCGGCGAGGCCAAGCGCGAGCTGGAGATGATGTACCGCCGCATGGACGCGCGCAACAACTCGAGACGGTAGATAGGGAGCCTAGCAGCCCAAGACTATTGCATAATGCATGCATGCTTTCCCATTCCACCCAGTGCTCGCAAGTTCCTACGTCTTCAATCCGAGTCTGGCATCCCACCGTCAGCAAAAGAGCGTGCTTCTATTGGCCTGCATTGCGTACGGAACGTGTTCCTCTTACCGGCGCTAGCGCAGCGTTCGCAGCTTGTGCTTCTGGAGCTTCTTCGTGCCGTAGCCGTAGCCGCCTCGCTTGTGTGGGGGTCCTCGGGGTCCCTTCTTGCCCTTCGTATCTCTTGATGATCGTTGTACGGACCCGTCGGCGGTGGTGCTCTCGTCTGCTCCTTCCGACGGCGAAGTCGATGCCTCAGCGCGCAGCTCTTTGATGGTGCTGCTGTGACGCTTGGAGTTTTCGATGCTCGTGGCCAGCGTGAGGTCGTGCTTGGTAACGAGACTCGTCACGAGGCCCAGCTCGCCGGCTCTGCCTGTGCGACCTGCGCGATGCACGTAGTCCACCGCCGTCTTGGGGAAATCGAAGATGATCACATGCTTCACGGCAGCGAAGTCCAAACCACGCGCGGCTAGGTCTGTGCACACGAGAATGTTCACGCTAGCGTCCTCTATGAAGGCGTTCACGGCGTCGTGGCGACGAGCTGGAGGCATGTCGCCGTGCAGACACACCGCGTCTTGGAAGCCGTGCTCGCGAAGCATGTGCTCGGTGGAGCGCACGCTCGCCGAGTTGCGGCAGAACACCATGGTCTTCGCCGCTCGCCGCTTGTGGAGCTGCAGAGCCTCACGCAGCGCTGAATGCTTGGACTCAGGCATGACGCGCACGAACTCCTCTCGGATGGTGGTCGGCGTGCGATGGATCTTGTCGTCGCTCACGGTGCGGAGCTCGCCGAACTTCTTCTTCAACACCTGGTCAAGTGGCGGGCGGATGGTGGCAGCAGCCAGGATCATCTGCAGCGGCTGATTGCGCTTGGCTGCGCTGGCCTGGATGGGCCCCAACACGGCGTCCAGCTCTTTGCGGAAGCCCATCTTGGCGTCGAACAGCGTGTCCGCCTCGTCCACCACCACGGTATCGATGCGGGACACGAAGAAATCGCCTTTACTGATGCACTTGGCCACGCGTCCGGGCGTACCGATGACCAGATCCAGGCGACGCGCCGTGTTCTTCTGCTGGATGCTCTTCCGCTCGCCACTCGTGACGGTGCAACACGCGAACTTGGCCGAATGCGCCAGTTGCTTGGCCACAGCGCTCACCTGCACCGCCAATTCACGACTGGGCAGCAGTATTAGGGCACGCGGCCGTCCCACCACGATCTCCGCCTGGCCGCCCTTGCCTCGCGCCTCGTGCGCCTTCTGTTTGGCCGCCTCCATGCGCAGCAACTGCTCCACCACCGGCACCAAATACGCCAGCGTCTTGCCTGTTCCCGTCTGCGCTGTGCAGAGCACATCGTGGCGTGATAAGACGGTCGGAATGCTCTTCTCCTGGATTCCCGTGGGCGCCGTGATCTTCATCTCGGCCAGACCCGCGATGATGCGCGCATCGATCCCGAGCTGCTGGAAGCTCTGCGCCGCGAAAAAGCGCCGGCCGCTCACGTTGAAACGCGGCAGAACGCGAGCTGATGCGACCGGGAGAGCAGACGCCACTCCTGGGAAGGCGCTGTACGCAGAGGCCGCAGCTCTCGCAGTCGCGCCAGCATGGCGAGCGCGCCGCAGAAGTGGCACCGCCATCCACCGCATTTCCGCGTTGTGCGTCAACCAGCAGTGCTGGGATGATAAGGATCCTTTCGTTTGCTCCGTTTCGGACGCGCACCTCTCTGGCCAATGACTGCCGGCTTTGCCGAAACAAGGTGTACACGCGGTTGCGATTCGCAAAATACGTTGGAAATGCGGGACCATCACTCTGATCCCGCACTGCTTGGTTGAAGTGCGGAATCGACAATGGGGACAAATGGCGCACGCCAACTCCGCCCCAATGCGTGGGAGCCTGCGGTCGAGCGCGCATACGCATCGGCGCCGCTTCCACCCCCAAGATCGAAGTGCCCAATGGGCTGCTCGCATTGGTGTCATATCTGCAGTGGTGCGTCGTCTTGTGCTGGCCCAAGAGTTCCCCCAAACGGCCACAGCGGTCAGGGCTCCATCTTTGTGTGCATTGTTGGCGCCGGAATCGCCCATAATTGTGATGAGGACAGGGATACGTACCAGGAGGGGGACGACTACTCAAGCCATCAGAGAGCACCGTGACTCGCCCCTCTTAAAGCGACTGCTTATCAAGCAGCGTGCGCGCGCAAACAAGCCCAGCAAATATGCTGCTCCTGGATTCTCGACTGCGAGGTCGTTCGCAAGGGATATACCGCAGCACGACGATGTTGGCTGATCTCACCTGGAACAGCGAGCTGAAGGTATCGTCTACCGACCAGTGCCTCTTCTTCCGTTGCTTTGACTGCTGTTGCAATATCGCGACTTGACTGTAATCGCAGCAAGCCCAGCGATGCCAGGTATGCCTCGGTTTGTTTTGCATATTATAGGGCGTCTTGCCATGCTGCCTCTTTCTGCCACACGCACATCTAATGGCACAACTCGGTGTGGCCATCCTGCCATGGCATCGTGGAGGCAGTTCGGGGGGGGGACCAAACGGCACGGAAATTTTTGCAGGCGTGTTTGCTGCAGGGACGGTGGCCACGAGAGGGCACAGTGCTACCCTCTCGAAGCACGTTGCTCACAACGTGACAGCGTCGTCTGCCTTCTGTCCTCCGTGGCGGGCGGCCCCTGCAAAGACATGGCACCGTCGGTTGCCGCGTCGGACCGCAAGGCCTCGGATCGATGAGGCACATTGCGGGTGGGAATGAGGTGCGTTGCCTGCCGATGCTTGAGGAGAGGCAGGAGACGCCTCTGCCATGCGAATTGCGCGTCATCTGGGTCGAGGAGCGAGCGGAGGGCAGGCGAGAGAGGGCGGAGGCGAGAGAGAGCGCGGGATGGCTACACCGCTGGCGGGTGAGTAACGCGACCGATAGAGCGTTCCAATATCGGTTAGATGTCAGAAAGCCGGATTTGGAGTCAGCGTCAGCCGAAGCGCGGGTTGCCACGTCGTCGTCCCCGGTAGTCCACCCTCACAG
Source organism: Nothophytophthora sp. Chile5 (assembly GCA_001712635.2). Lineage (NCBI taxonomy): Eukaryota > Oomycota > Peronosporomycetes > Peronosporales > Peronosporaceae > Nothophytophthora > Nothophytophthora sp. Chile5. The sequence goes on from MBAC02009534.1 coordinate 19,819, forward strand.
CGGGTGGGTGGGTTTCAGACCCTCATTTCGTCTTCGAACCCGTGCAAACCTCTTCTTACAAACCTAAGCTCAAACGCATCAAAGTGGGTGGGTGGGTCAACCGAGAAAATTCGAACGCAACCCATACCTGCCTCTCCCATGACGAGGCAGTTCTATTCACCGAGGTTTTATAGCGTTGACACGCCTTCGCCCGAGGTTTTTCCGCGGTGGAGCTTATGCTTTTCCCGCACAAGTCTCAACAAATCAACAAGAAGCGAGCGGCGCACGCCACGCGACAGACTCTCGGACCTCGGTCCGCTCCGCACTTCCCCGTTCTTCGCGGAGCTCCCACGCGCCCAGCCTCGCGTCTATCGGCAGTCGACCGCGCGTCCTTTCGCCCTCTCCCCTCTCGTGAAGCGCGCGCTCTCGTCCGATCCGCCGATCGAAAGTTACAGCACTCGAAAGTAACGAAACGAACTGAGCCAGCATGTACTCGTCGTACTGGAAGCCCAACGACGGGCGCGAGTCCACGGTCCTCACGGACCACGAGGCGCTGCACCGTGATGCGGCCACGCACAAGTCCATCCAGTCGGACGAGACGGTGCTGCGGCCGCTGGACCTGGAGACCATCATGAGCTCCAAGGCGGCCGTCAAGTTCTGGTACCTCCACCGCCCCAAGACCATGGAGTACGTGCACAAGAACGCCACCAAGATTCAGAGTGTGGGCCGCGCCTTCGCCGTGCGCAAGCTGCGGCAGCGCCACGGCGCCGAGTACATGGCGGAGCTGGCGCGTCAGCACCAGGAGAAGCGCGACAACGACCGTCTCAACGAGCTCTCGCCCGAGGAGCGCGCCGCCAAGGAGCTGGACGATGCCGCGTACGACGCGCGCGTCGAGGAGTCGCGTCGTTTGCGTCGCGAGCAGATCGAGAACGAGCGTCTGGCCGAGGAAGCGGTGCGGATGAAGCAGGCGGAGGCGGCTTCAGAGCGTCGTCGGCTTGAGGCTGAGCGCCAGGCGGCTGCGCTGGCGGCCATGGAGGAGACCGAGCGTCTTGCCGAGGAGAAGCGCATCCAGGCGGAGGCAGATGCTGAGGCGGCACGCATTCGTGCCGAGGAAGAAGCAGAGGCGGAGCGCGTCCGTCAGGAAGAGGAGCGTGTTCGTCTGGAAAAGGAGCGCATTCTGCTGGAGGAGCAGCGTCAGATCGAGGAGGAGGAGCGACGCCTCGCGGAAGAGGCGGAAGCTGAGCGTAAGGTGGAGGAAGAGCGTCTCGCAGCGTTGGAGGCTGTGCGTCTTGCGGAAGAAGCTCGTCAACGTGAGGAAGAGGAAGCCATCCGCGCCGAAGAAGAGCGTCTGCGTCTGGAAGAGGAGGAGCGTCTTCGCGAGGAAGAGGAGCGACGGCAGCTCGAAGAGGAAGAACGTCTGGCCAACGAGGAACGTGCTCGTCAGGAAGAAGAAGCGGCGGCGTTCGTGGCAGCGCTGGCTCGGGAGGAGGACGAGGAGCGCGAACGTCTTGAACGCGAGGCGGAGGAGGCGCGTCTGCTCGAGGAAGAGGAGCGCCGCATCCAGCAGGAACGCGACGCCCGCGAGCAGAAGCTGGCGGAGGCGGCGATGGCGGCCGAGCGCGCGGCGCAGGAGGCGGAGCGTGTGCGTCAGCAGCGCATCCAGCAGGAGAAGAATGAGAAGTACGAGCAGTCGCTGTCCAAGGACGTGCCGGTGCTGGTGCGCCAGCGTGGGCCTGGCCGCGTCGTGAGCTACAACAAGGAGAACGAGACGTACGCCGTGCGCATGGACAATACCATGGGCGGCTTGCAGATCACGGTGCCGAGTCACGACGTGAACTTGGACGACGACCGGATCCTGTCGCCTCGAACCAAGGTGGACAC
>MBAC02009537.1:0-12925 GCA_001712635.2 Nothophytophthora sp. Chile5
AGACCAGCTTCGTGAGCATCGGCAGCGACTGGGCGAAGGCCGGGTGGCTGTAGATGATGGTGGAGAAGCCGATCATGCAGGGACACAGCACTAGCAGCAAACAGCGCAGGCAACAGGCGTGAGTGAACGAGCCGCTCCTCCCTCTATGGACTCAACGGACTGCAGTAGTACCGATGGAGATGATGACGCCCGAGAGGACGGCGTGGACCACGCCCTGAAGCAGCAGCAGTGGTGCAGAAGCACGAGACGTCGACTCGTTCCTCGTGTCGCCGTCGGCTGTAAACGGTTCCGGCTGGAGGCGACTGGCGCCGGGGGAGAGCGACAGCGCGTGGCCCACGCGTCGAAGCACCGCGTCGCCGTCGTCATCGAAGCGCGGGCGGCCGGTCTCGCCGTCCACCGTCACGCGCGCGGGCGAGAAGCTCGGCTGCATCTCTCGATCTGGCGGAGGTGGTGGCGAATCGGGAGCTAAAGAGCCGCCTGGCAGCTTCAACCTGCGACGAGGCGGTTCGAATCTAGTGTGCGCCACGCCACACTTGGGCCTCTTAAAACCCCTTCAAGGTCATATTTCCCGCTTACTATGCTTTATGAAAGGAATAGCCCCAACGACAAGCCCGATCTTTGCTGCGGTGCCACGTCGCGGTCGCCAAGGGGCTCCTGCGCTCATTCGCATTCCTCCCGCCGCCGAGAGAGACGTCAGCAATATGGCCAAGAACCCGCGCGTGATCGCGCTCTTCGACGTGGACGGCACGCTCACGGTCGCCCGAAAGGTACGCGCGAGCCAGCATGCGAGAGGAGGGAGGGGCGACGTGCTCACGCGACGTGGTGTGACCGACGGCAGACGGCGACGGCGGAGATGCTGACGCGCCTCAAGAAGCTGCGCGAGCAGATCACGATCGGCGTCGTGGGCGGGTCGGACTTGGTGAAGCAGAAGGAGCAGATGGGCGAAGATGGTAAGAAGGCTGCAGAGATGCATAGTAGGAGAGAGAGGAGAGCTGACGTGCTGCTTGCTTGGACTGCGTAGTCATCCACAACTTCGACTACAGCTTCTCGGAGAACGGGCTGGTGGCGTACCACAAGGGCGCGCTAGTGGGTGAGACGGTGCGTGGATTGGCCCATGTGAATACCGGACTGGATTGGCTGGCTTCCTCCTTAGCTGACGCCCACGTGTGCCCCCTCAGAGCCTGAAGGACCAGTACTCGAACGAGCAGGTCAACCGTCTGGTGAACTACGTGCTGCACTACATCGCGGACCTGGACATCCCCGTCAAGCGGTGCGTGGCCTGTTGTCTGCCTCCTTTGCCTAGCTGCTGGCTGTTGGCTGATCGACTGCTACTGGGTTGGGCACTGGTAGTGGCACGTTCCTGGAGTTCCGCATGGGGATGATCAACGTGTCGCCCATTGGCCGCAACTGCTCGCAGGAGGAGCGCGACGAGTTCGAGAGGTACGACCACGTGCACAACGTCCGCAAGACCTTCGTGGAGAAGTTGCGCCAGGAGTTCGCCGACTACAACCTCACCTTCTCCATCGGCGGCCAGGTACGCAGACCCGTCGACTGCTGCTGCCTGCTTCGACCTTTGGACTGACGCGTTCCCTCTCTCCAGATCTCCTTCGACGTCTTCCCGACGGTGCGGCAGCTTTCTTCGCAGCAGCTCCTGTTTGCTGCAGCTTTTTCCATTCCGGCAGCCGTGCTGACCTGTGGCCTCCCCTCTCTCTGCCTTCCGTTCGCAGGGCTGGGACAAGACCTTCTGCCTGCGCTTCCTGGACCCGAAGGACTACGACGAGATCCACTTCTTCGGCGACAAGACCTACGAGGGCGGCAACGACTTCGAGATCTACACGAGCGACCGCACCATCGGCCACTCGGTCAAGAACCCGGAGGAAACCATCCAGATCCTGGACCAGCTCTTCCCGTAGGCCAGACGCTCGCCCTTGTGCGTGGTCTGCGGTCTGCCATCCACCTCCTCCCTCCCTCCGCAAGTGGTCTTCATCTCGCCACAGGTGTCGCATCAAGCAAAACTGCATAGTAACAACGGACAAACACTTGCTCATGCATCAACGGACTGCTATGCTAGCGCGCTCCTCTTTTCCCCTTCCCTTCTCCTTCTTCGAGCAGCACGTCGTCGCTGCCGAGCACTTGGGCCATGGGGTCGTCGCCCCGCGTCTTGAGCAGCTTGTAGGCCTCCATCTCCTCCGCGTTCACCTCGTAGTTGCCCATGGAGTTGTACTTGCGCTTCTTGTCGTTCGTCTCGCTCTGGCGCTTCTTCTCCTTGGCCGCCTTCTTCATGGCCTTCTTCAGCTTCTTCTCGTCCAGCTCCGGCGCGATGTTCTCGCCGTACATTTCGCTGCGCTTGCTGATGACTCCACCAGCGGCGGCGGCGGCGGCGGATCCGTCGGCCTGTCCAGCCTCGAGCTTCTCCGGCGGCTTCAGCATTGCGCGCTCGGTGCCGACCGTCTTGGCAGCCTCCAGTGCCTTCTTCCCATCGGCCCCCGTGCAGTAGGACTTGCGCACCTTCGAGTGGCAGCAGGCGTAGCCCCAGGCCATCTCGCCGCGGTCGAACCACGAGCCCCAAATGCTCGTGTGGTTGTTCTCTAAGGCGTCCTCCACGTACTTGGAGCGAACGGGAGCGCGCTCCAGCCCCTTGACCACGCGGCCGTCGCGCGCGTACTCGACGTAGTGCTCGCTCTGCGCTAGCAACAGCTCCTTGGGCGGCGCCTCGAGGTGCTGCTGGCCGCCGTACTTGTCCAAGATCTTGCGGCTCTTCTCCTTCTCCAGCGCGGCCTTCCGCTCCTCGTACTGCTGCTTGAGGAACTCCGCCTGCGACGGGTTCGCCTGCGGGTGGATGCCTGTCCCCTTGGCGTAGGCCTCCCACGCGAACAGCTGCGCCGATGCCAGCTTCTGCGCGTCGCCCGTGAAGCGCGCGATGTTGTCGCCCATGAACGTCGTGTCCTCTGGATTCAGCTCCGGGTTGGGATTGTCGCGCATGGACCGCGTCTTCGGGTCGTAGTAGGCTGAGTTTGGGTTCAGGTTGCGCAGGTACTTGGCCGTGTCCTCGCGGATGCGCAGGTTGCGCACCGTCGTCTTCATCTGCGCGCCGCCCACGCCGCCCTGTCGCGCCACCCGCTCCGTGAACATGGGGCCTTGGTCGTGGTCGCGGAACTCCTCGTCCTCGGACTCCATGTCCGAGTCATAGTCCGAGTCCGAGTCCGAGTCCGAGTCCGAGTCCGACTCGGAGGCTGCAGTAGTCTGGGGTTTGTCCTTGTCCTTGCCCTTGGCCTTCGTCCGCGCCTTCTTGTCCTTCTTCTTATCCATCGACTGCTGCAGCTTCTTGTTCACCTCCTCCGTGCGCAGCTTCTTCCGTGCCGCGTCCACCTTCTCGTAGCGCTCGATGGTCCTGGCGTGCTCCTTGGGGTCGTAGCCCAGCCACTGGTCGCGCTTGGCGTCGAACGCCAGTTTGCCGAACTGTTGGGAGCGCACGTCCACCAGCACGTCGTCGCTCTTGAGGTCCTTGTTGGTCTTCCAGGCGCCGACTTTCCGCGGCCGCTCGACGCACTCGAGGGTCTTGTGGCTCATGGCGCCGCAGTTCTTGCAGGCGCCTTTGCGCCACTTGCGCGACCGGCCCGGAGCGGACCCCGCGCGCGCCTCCCTGCCGCGCAGATAGAGGTCGTCGGCCTCGTGGATGGACAGCAGGTGCGACTGGTTCTGCAGCGTCTGGTGCTTGAGCGACGGGCCCGAGTCGCCCAGATACCACGGCCGCTTGCTGATGTACTCGGGGTTGTGCGGGTTGATGAGGTTGCCGTCCGCATCCTGCTCTGGCGGTAGCGTCCCGTTCTTGCGCGCCTCGTCCAGCTCGCGCTTCTTCTTGAAGTCGCTCGTGGACATGCGCTCGCTGCCAGCCGACGCCATTTCGCTCCTTCCTTCCGCGATCGATCGGGCGCTTCAGGTTGTTGGCCACAGTCAACAAAACCTGTCTTACAGCATAATCCCGACCTCGTCCGGGTGGGTTTCGATGGGAGCGGGCCGTTCTCAAGTGGTGTAAACCCGTTGAACCCGTTTCCCTTTTCCATGCCCAGCGCGGGCGGGCCAAATGCGGAAGTGCCCAAAGAAAGGAGAGGGAGGAAGGAGCGATGATCTCGACGGCGGCGCACGCCGAGTGCGTGCGGCTGCTGGAGCTGTTGACCAACCCGCGCGTGCAGGAGAGCTGGTCCTGGGTGTTCATGACGCCCGTGGCCATCCCCGGCTACGACCAGATCATCAAGCGGCCCATGGACTTGGGCACCATCCGGAAGAACTTGGGCTCCAAGCCCTCGCGCTGCCGCTTTAAGTCGCACGAGAAGTTCGCGCGAGACGTGCGGCTGGTCTTCCACAACGCGCTGACGTACAACAAGGATGACCAGGACGTCAAGGGCTCGGTCTACGCGGCGGCGCAGCATCTGCTACGGGTGTTCGAGACGGCCTACTCCAAAGCCATCGATGGCGTCTTCAAGGCCGACGACGTCGCCGCCGCTGCCGCAAAGGCGGCGAAGGAGGCGAAGGGTGAAACGCGCAAGGGGGAGAAAGGCGCCGAGGCAGAAGCGGGCGGAGAGGCGGCCTCTGCGTCGTCGCACCGCCACCACCACAGCCACCACAGCAGCAGCAGCCACCACCACCACGAAGAGGGAGAGGAGGGCGACAAGCACAGGAAACACAGCAAGAAAGACAAAAAGGCCAAGAAATCCAAGAAGAAGAGCAAGGAAAAGGACAAGGAGCGCAAGCACTCGTCCTCCAGCAGCGGCGACTCGAAGAAGAAGTCCCATCGCAGCAGTAGCGACCATGATCGCGAGGGCAGCGCCGGTTCTTCTGCCAGTGCAGGCGTTTCAAAGGAGGTAGTTTCTGCCTCCTCCACCCCCGCTGTGGTGGTGGAGCATGCGTCCGTGAAGAAGCACGAGGCCACAGTTGCGGCAGCAAGTGCTTCGGCTTCGACCCACAGCAATGGCAACACTCATGCGGTGAAGAAAAGCCACGACTTGTCTCCACACCATGGCTCCACTGCAGCCAAAATGGATGATTCGGTGATGACAGCGTGTTTGTCGGTGCTGATGAAGCTCATCAAGTACAAGGAGGGGAGCATTAGTCCTGCGGCGCCGTTTCTTCAGCCGGTGGACCTGAGCCACTTCCCTGACTATCGCGTGAAGGTCCCGCACCGAATGCATCTGTATGGCGTGCAAAAAAAACTGCGCAGCGGCGGGTACGCCACGATTGACGCGTTTGCCTACGACGTCCGTTTGATCTTCTCCAATTGCTTGGTCTACAACAGCGACGTGATCCTGAGCAAAGTCATGCGCAACCACGCGGTTACGCTCATGAAGCTGTTCGAAGGTCACTTTGCCAAGATCGGCGGCTCGTGGCCAGGCATTCCGCAGCGATGGAAATGTCACCAGATCGTTCATGAAATTCTGGCGCACCGCACCGATGGCCAGGAGACTGCGCAATGGTTCAAGTACCCCGTGGAATCGTACTATGATTCTCCCGACCAGATCCCGTATGGCTACTACAAGAAGGTCAAAGTGCCCATGGACATTGGTACGGTGTCGTCGAAACTGCATCTCGGCGAATACAAGCACGCCTCAGAGTTCGTGGCGGGGATGAAGCTGATATTTGATAATTGCGTTCGGTACTGGAAGACGGATCCCCAGGGGCAGACGTACTGCGACTCGGCGGAGACGTTGCAAGGCGTCCTACAGGCGCAAAGTGCAGTGCTTGTGGGCTCCGCAGCAAGCGACAAAACTGCTCCAAAAGAGAAGCAGCGATCCTCCTCGTCGAAGTCGAAGTCGAAGTCGAAGTCGGGACTTATTATGGAGTCATCGACGTCTTCGTCTTCCACGCAACCGCGTCCCGCTACCACGATTAGTGTGTCTGGTAGTGAGCGTGAAAGGACCAAAAAGAAATCGTCAAAGTCGTCCTCACGGGAGGCGGGATTACACGGCGGATTCGCGCAGAAGGAGTTGTGTCTGGGGATTCTGAAGCAGCTGCGGGCGCACAAGATGAAAGGCTTTCGCGGAGTGGACATTAAAACAGCCGGGCCTTTTCTGACCGCTGTTGACACGACAAAGTATCCTGATTATCTGAAGATCGTCTCGGAACCGATGGATTTTGCCAAGATCGAGCGCAAGCTGAAGGGCGATCGCTACGGCAGCGTGAGTGAATTCAGCGCGGACATTCATTTGATCTTCTCCAACTGCCACAAGTATAACAGTGATCCGACGGAAGGGGCGGATATCCGAGCCATGGCTACCAATCTGCGCAACTATTTCGTGGAGCTCTACAATGAGAAACTTGGTCCACTTGAGGGCACGGGGAGCGCTCCGCCCCAGGCAACTACCAGCTCTGGAGCAGCAGCACACTCAGCTTCGCTACTTGTGACTTTACCAAAGCCGCTGCCAGTAGCTGTAAGTGCTGGGGAGACGAAGGCGCATGATTCTTTGCCTTCATCTGAGTCGTTGTCCCTGCTGAAAAAAACAAAGAAGTCGCCTGCTGCCTCCCCAACAAAACGGGCACTCGTGGATGCTCTTTCGGTGGCTGCGTCTTCTACCGCCGTATCCTCCCGCGATGTGAAAATGGAATTGGAGGTGCCTACGAGTGGGAAAGTGACGAGGCCCGACGTCGTGAGCGCTTCCTCAACAGCATCACTTGCCGTCCAAGCGAAGCCAGCGACGTCTTCGGGTGCCCCGATATCTACGTCCGTTGTGAGTGGCGGAGTTCCTCCAGCCATCGCCGCCAACAATGCCGCGGTTGACACTGAGGAGCTGAAAAGGCTGCGGAAGGAGAAGAAAGAGAAGAAGAAAGACAAAAAGAAGGACAAGAAGAAGAAAAAGGACAAGAAGCGCGAGAAGAAGGACAAGAAGGATCGAGCCAAGCTACCGAGTTCCGGCAACCAGGTACGCTACAATCACGTATGCTGCTTGCAAATGCTTTGCCGTTCTGACGTTGTTGTTTTTATTGTTACATAGGTGGCTGAAGTGGCTTCTGCTACCTCGAGTTCGTCGACAAAGCCTCTTTCCGTGTTGACCTCCACAGGCAGTGTTCTAGCCCACCCTCCTCTCCCTCTTGCTGGTGCTGGTAGTAGCGCAAACCCGCCGCAAGCTGCTGTGACGGAAAGTGTAAGAGGCACCGTAGCATCCAAAAGGGGGATGGCTGTTCCGCAGGTGCCAAGTGGCACGTCGACAAGCAAGAAAAGCAAGAAGCACAAGAAGTCGGACTTGAGTTCATGGGAGGCTGCTTGCGAGCGTGTGTTGAACCGCTTGAGCAAGATCGAGCAAGTGGGGAAGCTGCACTTCGACCACCCGCTGGTAGAGGTGTTTCTGCAGCTCATGGCCGAGTACACGCGGCTGATTGGAGAGCCTATGGACCTACGTACGCTCCGTGAACAGCTCCACGGGCATGTGCTGACTCAGTCGGAGTTTCTTCGCAAGGGGCGGCTCATTTTCCAGAACGCTGTCACGTTTAACTGCGCTGACGACCCGGCGTCGACGCAGGTGCGAGACATGTCACGGCATTTGCTGTGGTACTTTGACTCGCTGTGCGCTGAGCTGCAAATTTTCCCGACAGCGGAGGGCTCAGCTGGGGAAGAAAGCCGCTCGAAACGCGAGCACCTGCGACGCGAGCGGGCGGAGCTTGTGAGCAACGTGCCTGTCGAACTCAAGGCAAAAGAGTGCCAGAAATTGCTCCGCGTGTTGAATAGCCAGAAATACGACAAGAACTGCTGGCCGTTCCGCAAGCCTGTGCGCGTGCTGTTCCCAACGCTATCAGCGGACTACTTCGACATCATCAAGACGCCCATCGACTTGGCGACCATCGCGGAGAAGCTGGGCGGCTTCGAGTACAAGGTGCACGGCGAGTTCATTCGCGACGTGCGGCTGACCTTTGAGAACGCTTTGGTTTACAACCGAGCGGACAAGGACCGCGAGGGATGGAGCGTGTACTCCGCGGCGGTCCACATGCTGGCTGTTGTGTCGGATCTGTGGGGGGACGTGACGCTGGAGGTGACGGAGAAAATCCGGCGACGTGAACTCTTGCGCAAGGAGCGCATGAGCGACTCGAAGCGGAAGAGGAGCGAGAAGCACGGCGCCAATGGCGAGCCCGAGAAGAAAATCCACAAACATCATCACCACAAGACGTCAGAGGATGGCTCCGGGCACCGGCACCACCACAAGTCGAGCAAGCATCGATCCGACGCGATTGCGGCTGGTACGGCTGGGGTTACAAGCGCTCAAGCGGCTGACTCCACAACTGTCTCCACTGCTGCTGCGCCTGCAACTGTCGTGACTGCAACTTCCGTTGTTGGGACGATTGTTGTTGGTGGCAGTGGGGCGCGAGACGATGCCTCAGCTGCCGATGCGACGGCCACGCGCGTGAAGCTACAGCTCATGCCCCCCCGGCCGAATATGGAGCGCATGAACAAATCGGAGCGCAAAGCGGAGGAGAAGCGGCGGAAGCGCGCGCGACGAGAGGAGGATCACGCGCGCTTGGAGAAGCGACGGCGCACAATTGTGGCTGCGACGGACGACGCGCTGCGTGAGGCCGAGGTGCGGAGCCGGCGCAAACTGCAGAAGGTGGAGATGGCGGAGGCTGTGCATCTGCGCGAGGAGCGCGAGCGGCGCGCGGCAGAGGAGGAGGCGGAGCGTGCGCGTCGAGCCCAGATGAAGCTGGACGCTGCTGCTTGGAGTGGCGCACTAGCGCCACAGTCGGCTGCCGCCAAGAAGGGCGCGGGGTTCTGGCTCAAGAAACGCGTGAAGCTGCAGATGCCCCTGGCCTTCCGCCCTCCGGCCATCAATGCGTAACGTACCTGCCCACTGGCAGTGAAAGCAAAGGGGGCGGCCAACATCCAACGTGGTGCTCGGACGGGAATCTGTTGCTCCAAAACAAACGAAAAAGGTGATGGATAACGCGCCTTCTTATCAGAAGTGCTGCCAACTTTGAATGGGTCAAACGTTTGGAGACGGAGTCGGAAGCCACACTTGGTATTTCCATGCTGGTTTGAAGTGCGAAGCGATCAGCTGCTGGCAAACTTTCGCTTGTTGTGCTCGAACACGCGCTTGCTGAGGTTTCTCGTCGTCCGTGAAGTGGCTTGCAGTAGCGGCAGTTTAACAACATCCTTGTCTGTTGGCAGCTCGTTCCTTGGCTTGCTTCGCCGAGCCTATAGACTGAGGGCATCGTCGATCTTCAGGCCCGTCACGCTGCAGTTTGGCGTCAGCAATATCAATGCCCACCACTGTGCGGCCTTCGTGTGCGAAGAATGGTGAAACTACCCGAGGCTTGTTACATTCAATAGTCAGGCTGAACTTCTCGAGGCACCATTACATGCTGCTTCTACAGCTAACAGGATGCTATAGCTGAAGTCGTATGCGTTGAAGGGGTTTTATTGCCCTTGAGCTTTCCTCGTAGTCAACACATCGACTGTCTGTACCAATAACTACTCACATTGGGCTTTGCTATCTCCGCCTCTTGCTGTTCCTCGCCTTCGCTTCGAGTGCATCCGCGGAAGCGCAAAGCTGCTATCCGTGAGATTAGCGTCTTCGCACTCTCGTCCCACCAAGTGATATGCCCTGGAACCTCCCATTCGAGAGAGGCGCCCAACACTCGCTGCTCCTCTCTTGAAAATGATAAACACTTGTTTTTGGTGAATGATACAGGCTCAACCGTTCACCGTGACCATCAAATTTCCTTCCACCCTTGTTTTCCATTTGCGCCGTCTTGTCCTCCAACGTCCACCCTCCCGACACGGCGCAAATAAATATAAAAAAGCTCCAGACCGCAGCGTTCCTCCGTCGCCGCCCCTCGTCTCTCTGCGCTACCGAGTGGGTGGCGTGAGGACGTCACGTCCCGCCGCTTTGTCTGGAGTTTTCACCTTAGAGGTGAAGGATGAAACCCGCACCAGCAACCCCTTGCGCTTCCGCTGGCTTTGGTCGTTGGGTTGGGGAGTCATCGTCTCGGTGGTGCCGTGCTGTTTCTGGTATTGGGCTTCCTGCTGTTTGTCGTTGACGCACTTCCGGCCGGAACGAGGTGGCAGCCACCCACTTCCCTCGCTCTCCTCAGCCCCCCAGTCCGTCACCGTCGTGCTTTCTGCTGTTTCTGTCGTCTTGTCCGAGGCTTTGGTTGGCCGGTTCCTCTTGCGAGGCCTTGCCGTGTTTGTGTTTTGATTTTTGTGTTATCTTCCACCTGTTTTTCAGCCCGTGAGCCTTGCGAGTCACTCGCTTGCTCGTCCTTTGCTCCCAGTTTTTGAGTCTCCGTCTTGCTCCTTCCATCGTCATTCCCCACTCTCCAGTCTTCTTCTTGCCCCCTTGTCTCGTTGTCGGCTTCCCTTTCGCAGGCGCTGCTTACGGATACTGCATGTGCTGCTCCTGCTGGTTGGCGCCGTGGTTCGCCTCCGCCAAAAGTCCCGCGTCAATCCCCTGCCAGCCATACTTGAAGTGGTAGACGTGTGGGCCTGGAGTCTCCCCGCCGCACGTGTGATAGGCGCCCATGCACATGCAGGCCGACGCCATCGCGTAGTTGTCGCTCGGGGAGCAGGGCGACGGACACGCCTCCAATGAGCTGTAGTTCTTCCCGAGAGGCGTGCTCATGCCGGCAGAATACAGATCCGCCACGTAGTCCGGCCGCAGGAGCCCGCAGGCGAGGTGACTGGGCACCACCACCGGCGATTGAATGAACAGCAGCTCCTCCGTCGGCACCTTGGCCCAGCGGTCTTTGTTCTGCGTGCCCTGCGCCTCCAGGTCGCACACGGCGTACGCGAGCGCGTACAGCCACGTTTTGCACTCCCAGAGCACGTTCGGGTCCAGCTGCAGGAACTGCGCCACGAACAGAAAGTCCAGCGCCGGATCCACCAGCAGCAGCGCCGCCCCGGCCAGCACGCTGGGCCAGAACTCAATGGCTTGGTAGTCCAGCAGCGCAATGTCCACGAGGCGGATCGCGTTCACGAACAGCTCTTTGGTGCCCGCCAGATTGCGCGCCGGGTTCACGAAGTCTCCCATGGTGTCCAGCGGTCGCTGGTCCGCCGAGCCTCCGGCCACCATGAACAACAGCCACGCGTAGGCCGTCGTGGGGTGCAGGTTCCACTGGAGCTCCTGCAGAACAGCAACAGAAAGAGCAACAGACAGACAGATACTCAGCAACTGGCCCCTCTCCTTCCCACACCTGTTGCCAGTCGACCTACCACGACGTAGTCCGCCTCCAGTCGCGCCAAGTCCTCGGCCGCCAGCTGCACGTCGCCCCGCGCCGAGATGAAGGCGGCCAGCTCGGCGGCCTTGGGCGGATGCACCTCCTCGATCTTGGCCGCCATGAACACGCAGCCCAGTCCCAGCACGCGCAGCTCGCGCTGCACGGCGCCCACGTCTTCGTAGCCGCCTCGCATGGCGTAGTCTTCCTGTTCGCGGAGGGCGGCGCGGCGGCGGAGCAACACCTGCGCGTACTGGTTGGCGAAGTGTGCGGTCTGGCGCTGCAGCGCGAAGTGCGCGCTCACGTCCATGATCCAGCGCCACGTGAAGCCGAACTGCTCGTAGGCGGACGGCGCTGCCAGCGTGAACGGCAGCTGCCGCACCGAGTCGGGCGAGGCCACCGCCGCTTTCGTGGGCGACGGCGACGCGTCCGCCCCCAGGAACGACGGCAGCGAGCCGCGCGCCAGCTGGTGGTACGACATTTCCTTCTGGCGCATGCTCAGCACCGTCATGAGATCCGGATTCATGGTCGTCGCCTGCTGCTGCCTGAAGCCCCCGCGCCTGCTGCTGCTGCTGCCTGCGCCTTCCTCGTCCGCGTCCTCCCCTTCGTCCGCGTGCTTCCTTCCTCCTGAGCTTCCCCCCGTCACTTCCACACTCCAAGAGCTCGGCAACCGCCCCGAGATGCAGGGCGAGGTTTTTGGGCGGGTCTCCGAGGTTTTATCCTAAAACCTCGACGTCGAGGGAGCCAGCGGGCGATTGAGCGACGCGTGGTTCTACCGCGACGTTTCGCATAGGTACGAAAGCGCGGGGAATCACATGCGCGCAGCACAGTCTCTCCGCGCATGTCGCGTTCTTTTGGCTGCGGGATCAGGCAGATCCGAGTAAGTACGATCCGCAGGGCTCCACGCTGGAGCTCCCGCCAGCAGCAGCCACGCCCATTCCTCCTTCTCGCTGGCTGCTGCCGTTCTCCAGATGAAAATCCCGTGTCGATCCCACTGTCGGCAAGCCACGGCCGTTCGTTGGCTTGCTATTTTTGCCCTGCTGACTGCATCCAGAAACGCCGGAATCAGATTCTATTCTCGCTCGCATGCCGGTCGAGAAGGGCACCCGCCAGACTGGACACAGCGCAGAACCAGCCGAGCCAGCGAAACCCTCTGGCCCAAGGCCAGCGCCATCTCCACCTGCGAGCCAACCAGTCCAGCGCAGCCTGGCCACTCGCTTGATCGCTGCGAGGTTGCGGAGGGAAGCTGGGGATTTTCGGCCACTTCAACCCTCTGCAAACCGATCGCCCCCATCCTGTCAAATGATACCGGTATTTCCCACTCGCACCACCGGTATCTCTCGATCTCGCGACCTTCGAAGAGCAGCTCGCCGCCCCCCCGCCCGTCCAACCGCCCGCCCAACATGCTGGCGCTGCTGCGTCACGCGCGGCGGCGACTCGCAGGCCCCCCCGCTGGCCGCCGCGCGCTCTCTTCGGCCTCGCCCACCCCTTCTCCGCCGTCGCCCGACGGACTGGAGGAGCGCATCATCTCCGCGCTCGTGGTGAACCGACCAGGTGCGTCCGTCCACTTGATTGGTCTCGTTTCGCCTGCAGCGTTGCGTCTGACTGCTGCGTTCATTGAAACACAGGCACGCTGGCCCAGCTGGCCGACGTCTTCGGCTACGCGGACCAGAACATCACGGGGCTCTGCGTGCGCTCCACGGTGGTGCCGGAGCTCTCGCGCGTCACCATCTCG
>MBAC02009550.1:0-15344 GCA_001712635.2 Nothophytophthora sp. Chile5
TTCCTGCACCGCAACATCGTCAAGTTCCTGCCCGAAGGCAACAACACGCAGAAGCTCTGGCAGGTCGTGCAGCAGTACAACATGCATCAAGACCTGCGCTTCTACGAGGTCCGAGGCGACGTGGACCACCGCTGGTTCCCCAGCATCCGCAAGTGCTACGGCAGGCGCATCAACTACCTCCGCGCCTACTCGCTCACGCCCATCGAAGACTTCCCGTTCGCGGGGCTGGAGGACGAGATCATCGGCCACGTGGTGGAGGGCGAGCAGATTGTTAAAGAGGCCGGGTGGGTGACAAAAGCCACGGAGCCGCCCGTCACGAAGCCTCCGAGGAAGCAGAAGAAGAAGAAGGCGAAGGGCCGCAAGAGGCCCGACGCAGAGCAGAGGAGGGGCCAGGAGAAGGCCAAGAAGTAGAGAGGAGAGTTGAACAGCGACGTTCTGTTGCATACTGGCGAAAAGAGAGTGTAGCCATCGTGTCACCACCGTCAATAACGCCAGTCAAGCATTTTGAAATGCAATTATCAATTATTGAACCGTAACTAGAGTGTAAAGTTTACAAATGCTTCTCCGAATACAAGCCTCATCTTTTGCGAAGGGTTACGTCGCGTAACCCATTTTCAGAACAAGTCTCGGAACAAGCCGAAGACGATTGCTATGACTGCCAAGCGGCTCGTGCTCACGTCGGTGGCGGCGATGGTGCGCGAGCAGCGAGGCAGCCCGCTCTCTGGCTGTCCGGACATCGCGCTGCTCATCTCCACGTACGTCGACTACTCCGTGGCTCGATGGAGTCTCCGCACCGCCGCGATGCGAGGCTCCATCCACCTGCTGGAGTTCCTCGCGGCTTCGACGGTTCGACGCATCTCTGGACTGGAGTTCGAGGCTGCGATGGTCGCGGCGGTGGGTAATGACGACATGGCAATCGTGGAGTGGCTGCACGCCTTCAACCCCCGCGCCCGCCTGTCCGTCCGCGTCCTGGATCGCGCGGCAGAAGCCGGTAATCTAGCGATCGCCCAATGGCTGGTGGCACAGCGGCCGCCTCTTTCCCTCGGCTGCTCGCGACATGCCACGAGTCACGCGGCCAAGCGCGGCGACTTGGTCATGTTGAACTGGCTACAAAGTCAGTTTGCCGTCGACTATCCAACCGCGGCATTGGATCTTGCTGCCAGTAACGGGCATCTGGAGGTGGTGCAATGGTTACACGCCCAGAACGTGAAGGGTACGGTCGACGCCATGTCTTCAGCTGCGACGAACGGCCACTTGGAGGTCGTCAAGTGGCTCCATGCCAATCGGGTCGAAGGGTGCACTGTTCGAGCCATGGATGGCGCAGCCGTGCGTGGCTTCCTGGAAATCGTGCAATGGTTACACTCGAACCGGACTGAAGGCTGCTCTACTGCGGCGATGGATGGTGCCGCCGCCAATGGCCATTTGGAAGTGGTGCAATGGCTGCATGAGCATCGCGGCGAAGGCTGTTCGGTCAACGCCATGAATGATGCGGCGTGGAAAGGTCATCTGGAAGTGGTGCAGTGGCTGCATGAACATCGCGCGGAGGGATGCACTAACAAGGCCATGCAGTTCGCGGTGGCCAGCGGCCACTTGGAAGTGGTGCAGTTCCTCAACGAGCATCGTGACGAAGGCAATCGACGACTTGCGGCACTGCGAGCTACGGCGAGTGGCCACTTGGAGATCTTGCAGTACCTCTTGAAGAACTGTCCCGAGCACACGTTCCACCCGGAAGAAGTGCTGGCGTTGGCGAGGAGGAGCGGCCACCGCCATATCGTGCAGTGGCTTGAAGAGCTGTAGCTGCGGACTTGGACACTCGACGTCTGGATATTTTCTCCATGCTGTGATTGGCTCGCATCTTGTTTTATCGTCTGTGATTGGTTCAAAAGATGAATGAAGATTCCTCCAAAATGTGGCATGAATCTGTATTTCGGGACAGTACCGGTATGAATATTGCCATTCAGTATCTGATAACGCAGATACCGGCAAGGAAACGCATCTTGTCGAACAAGTCCTTCATCATCTCGTATTTCAGCCAATCATAATGCTTAAATCCGTTCCTTGCGTCTTTTTCCATCATTTCCAAAGAACACCAGCAGCTCCAAGCTATGGCGTCGCTCGGCGACGAGAACGCGGCCCTGAACGCGCCGCCGCCCGCGCAAGAGGCGGAGACGACGTCCAAGCGTCCGTGTCGAGAGAGCTCTCGCGATGGCGCGACGCGGGCGGCTGCGAACGGCGGCGTACAGCGCGTTCTGAACGTGGAGATGTTGTTCCGCAATCTGCTGATGCTGCTGGACTTGGCGTCCCTTGCCAGCTTCGTGGAGGTGCTGGCCACCAGCAAAGACTGGCGCGCGTATCTGACGCTCGACGCGCTGTGGAGAGAGCTGCTGCACTCGCATTTCCGCGGGAATCTGCCGCCTGCCGAACAGCTGAACGACGAAGAAGCACCGTACGAGGAAGAAGAAGAGGAGGACGACGACGACGAAGAGGACAACGATGAAGCAGAGGCCTACGATGTGATCGAGTTCGAAGAGCTGGAGATGGAAGACGAGGAGCAGGAGACCAGCGAAGCTGAGGAAGAAGAGCAGCAAGAGCAACCCTCTGTGACGGTCAATAACGGCGAAGAAGAGACGGCAACGGCTGCGACCGCGACTGCTCCGGCGACTGCAACGGCTGCTGCTACTGGCGCTTGGATCGCTGGGTTACCTACCCAAGCAGTTCTATCCCTCGCGTGCCCGAATCTGAAGGAGTTCCTGAGTTCTGCCGAGCAATGGGTGCAGTTCAATGCCTGCGTGCAGATCGTCCGTGCTGATATTGGGGAGATCACTGCAGTGGGGGGCCAACGAGTGGACGGCCTGGCCTTCCCCACCACCTCCTTCCTTCGAAACCCGCACATTGGCGCGGCTGCCGTGGTCTTTCGACGCGCTGGTCGGGCGCTGAGCGACCACGTTCGGCAGATCGACGTCCGTCTGGACGTCGGCCAAGTGCATGCGACTCCTGGCTTTGACGCTGGAGTGGACAAGCTCATCCACTGTGTGGGACCTAGTGCCTCAAGTCATCAATGCCTGACGGAACTGCAGCAAACGTACAGGAATGTACTGCGTTGCATCCAACGCGAACAGCTCCAGTGTGTGGCGGTGACGTCCATCTCGACGGGCAACATGGGCGTCCCAGTGGATGACGCGGCCTGGTTCGCACTGTGCGCTATCCAGCGATACATCCGCACCATGGACTGGACGGCTACCGTGGCGATTGTGTGCTTCGAGCCGGATGTATACAACGCGTTCGTGGCCAACAAAGCCAACGTCCTGGCCGAGTTCAATGCCGAGAACGTGCGTGCCACGCCGCCATCTCGACGGTGGTAAAGCGCTGGAGCGGAACGTGGCTCCGTCAATGTGTTGTGAGTTTATTTACGCCCAGCGCGCCACTATGGACGATGCATTAGTGGTGAACGAACGGAGTAGTGTTGCTGGAAACCCGAATGGAGATCGATGCAATGCTAGGTATACAGTCCCATCGAAACGTGTTGCCGCCATCCCACAGCAACAAGCAGTCAGGTGATCGACCTTCAACAGGACGGGAACCCAGGCTCTGCTTACGACCACCGGAGCGTTGCTGACACCCAGTCATGAACGAAGGCACCGCCGGCCGACGTCACTTCACTTGGCTGGATTTTGACCCACATGTGGATACATTGGGACGTCGACAGGCCCATGCCCTGGATTTTCCAGGTGGCATCACCAGAGCATCGGTCGCTGTCTGTTATTAATACTCCATGCCGTTGCATTGCTCGGTCGGTTCTTGCTCTCTGTCATTCCCCAATCGGCCGCCAAGGTCTCACCTCTTCCCCGCCAGTCCTAAGCCAACTGCCTTCTTCACCATGTTGAAAGGCATCGCCGGAGACCTCTCGGGTGCCGGTGACGTGTGTCGCGTGGTCTCCGACTTCTCCCAATGCCAAGCTTCGCAGTACCTCTTGCCCACGGAGACCGTGGTGTTCTCGCTGCTGTCCACGAAGGAGGAGTTCACGTTCACGAACATGGCGTTGCTCAAGCTCGGAGGTGAGAGTTCCACGACCACCCGGAAGCTGGTGGAACGCTTCGACTACCGAGACTACACGATCAAACACGTGCAGTTCGAGACCGCGGGCCTCGCCGACCGCGACTGTGAGATCAAGTTCCATATGGGAAGTGAACGGGTGTCCATCGACGTGGCGAAGGCGGAGCAAAGCCCCGCTCAGGACTTCTACAAGGTCCTGGAGATCCTCAGTCGGCAGCAGATCGCGAATGAGCATCTCTGGGAGTTCAGTACCCTCGGAATGAAGCATGCGAGTGAGGCGCTGTATCTCACGGAGAACAGCGGCCAGACGCTCACCAAGCAGTCGGAGGAAGCCACCGCGTGGTTGCATGAGGCCTACAAGCGCTCACACCCACTCTGCTATCGTGAGGTTCTTCAAGCGGCGTTTAGAGAGCTCCGTATCGTCGACAAGATGGCGCAATAGGAAGTTCGCTTGTGGCATTAGGAGCAGTGGACGCGTAGATGCTTCTCTTGAACGAAATCACCATGCCTGCAGTCACTTGTGACCGTTGTTCATGGTGGACGGCGCCGCAGAATTTATTGCAGACAGCATGCGTCCATCAGCTCGTCATGTGCGGTTGTGCGCCTTCATGGCCTCGTTGAACAGGATGTTCTCGATCATCTGATGACAAGACGCGACGTTCGCTTCCGTCCCACTAAGTACAAAATCCGTGAGTTCGCCAGTGACAGATCGTTCGTCCGACAGCGATCGAATAGGCAACGCCGGCGAGATGAGGTAGCACGTCTGCAACAGCGCGAACCGTGGGGACATGGCGCGTGGTCGACGCACCACTAAAAACCCTTTTTCCTGGAACTCCGCGCCTCGAACTGGCACGCCCGAGAACTCCACGGGGTCGATGTACGACCGCCACACAATCACTACCCGGTCTTCTTCCACGTATCGCCGGACAATCTGCTTCACCCGGTAATCCGCCTGCGTCCCATTCGCGTGTAACTCCATGCCGAAACTCTCGATGATCGTGTCATCCGTCGTCTCCAAGTTCTGCAGGTCTTTTTGGTAGAGAAATTGGAAAGGCATGTGCTCCATAGACCTGGAAAAGTACTTCCAAGCCGCGGTACCGGTCGCCATCACATCGAAAGGCACCACTTTACTCGCGAAGATCTTCATGTAGACGCCGTCGACTCCTTCGTGGATCTGTGCGTCGTTGAAAGACGATTCCTTCGTGTCCAGCCCATTGTCGTGGAAAATCGCATCGACCTCACGGTACGCCAAGTCTACTCCGGCCAGCAAGTCTTCGAAGATGCTGGCGTCGGAACGATCAGCTGCCGATTGATGCATCCGCCGTTTGCGTCGGACATCCGACACACACGCTTCCATCACCTACAAGCAAAAGCACGATAAAAATGGTCGACTTAGACCGCAGTTCGGCCAGCAAGACGCTAAAGCGAAGCCAATGCGCTCTGACCAGCCCCTCGTCTACATACATGAGTAGTTTCACGGGCTTGGAGCAGCTTCTCGAGGCTCTTGGCGATCTTCAGCTGGCCTTCTAGCACCGCTTTTAGTCGACGGTTCTCCCGTTCAGCCTTCAGCCGTTGATCCAGCTGATGCCCAGCCATCTCCTTCCACACTTCCGGCGCCTGACAGTCCACCAACGCCGACTCAGAGTCCTCGTGGCCATCCTCCTCTTCTTGCGTCCTCTCTGGCTCCAGAGCCAAGGCCTGAGAGCGGCGGGTCTTCTGTAGAGCATCCAGTTTCTGCGTCATGTCGGTCACTTTCTCGCGCAGATACAGCAGTTCCTGGCGCTCCTGGTCGCGGACGCGGTTCCGAGTGCATCGTCGTGTGATTTTGGCCTTGGAGGGCGCCCCCAACGCAGCGGTAGCACTTGTTCCGCCCGATTTCCGCCGCTTCTTGGCCTCCTGCTCCGCTGGCCGAGCGTCAGGCTCCGCTAGCGCCAGCTCCGTGGCGGAAGGCAGCCCCTCCAGTGCCTGTGAGAGTACAATCTCGTCCTCGCAGGCATCGCCGGTTGCCATGTACTCGTCCACGAAGCCCAGCGCCGCCGCGAAGGCCTCGGAGTCGTCCTCGAGCGCGATCGCCATGGCGCCGTTCGTTTGGTTTACCGGAACCTTCCTGTAACAAAGGCAACTTGTGAAATGAGCTGGTGGGAATCCGTTCAATTTCGGATTTGACTTGCGAGCTGTAAGGCAGTAAAGACGACAAGCCCTTAAATTCGGAACGAAGTTGCCATGCGAAAATAACTGACATGCTGCTATCGATACCGGTTATGTAAATGTAAGAACTTGTCATCTTGATGGGCTGCCGCCTCGTGACTCTGTGGCTTCAAATCTAGTCAGGAGCTGTGTCAACACCGCGAGCACCATTAAGGACCTTCAAGATCCGAGACGGAGCCTTGGCTAGAAGTTACATGTCTTCTATGTCTTCGACTCTCAACTACATCAGCTACTTTCCAATCTCAGCAACAAGCCCTCCTCCTTCGCAAAAGCTTCCATGGTCTCGCTTCACGACTCGTCGATAATCTTTGTGCTCTTGCGCTCCGAGTGTTCGCAACGGTAGCTTCATGTGGAGGAGAAAGCTACTCCACGGTCGCGGCGGCGGCTCAATCCCTCAACATGAACTGCGCGAGTTGGGCGGCGTATCTCGCCAGTGGTCTGGCACGACGAGTCCACTTGCTACCAGTCGATTGTCAAGCTGGTGGACACGTTGCCGGACTGTGAGTTCGGAGGACCCTACGGTCCGAGGTACAAAGAGGTACTCCAAGGCATGATCACGGATTGTGAGGCCGAATTGCTGTTCTCCTAGAGCTCGACTGATAAGTCGACAGCGACGCCGGCCACCACGAACACGAAGAACACCGGCGAATCCACGGCAACGTCCGCCGCTGGCAACAGCAGCAACGCCAGCAGCAGCGACGCCATCACCGAAGCACCCGCCAATACTGACATCTCGACGACTTCGAGTGCCAACAAGCGGTTGGGAAACACCGCCACGCAACTCGCTGCTGGGGCCTTGTTCATGGCCGGATCGCTCCTCCAGCAAGGTGCCACCAGTCACTAGTGGCAGACCGATTGGTCTCAAATAGTCCACTTCAAGAATCGTGCTTCCACTTTTACTAAGCATACCTTCACTCACCTTGTCTCGACATGGGTACGAAAACTGAACCCACCTTTGTCACGCCTTTCTCGCTGGCTCCATTCCCAAATCAACCCCATCGATGGCAAGAAGCCCCACCCAAGATGACCTTCTCGACGCTCCAACCTTTAGCGACCCGTGATCTCCCCTCGAGTCGAGGCGACTGGGCGACGGGACTGGCAGTGTGGGCTGTGGAGGCCGTCGGCCACACGATCCTCCTGTTCCTAGACGTCCCGAGTCTGGATAACGTGTTGCAGAGTATCCAGGCGACGCCATCGCTTTCTGGATACCTTCAAGACGGCGCGCTTTGGAACAAGTTGCTGCATTTGCACTTTGGCGGCGAACGAGTTGCTGAACTGCATTTCCTGCCGTTGCCAGTCCGTGATCGTGGCTGCGACTGGACGTCCAGTGATCGCACGTGTGTGGAGCTCCAAGACTTCCTTCGTTCTGCTGATGAATACGCCCAGTTTGAGAAGACGGTGGTGGTGAGAGAAGGCAATATCGGCTGGATCGATGACATTGAGGGCACGCCGTTGGATGGCATCGTGTTCCCGACCAATTCGTACCTCACGAACAACCATGTGGGTGCAGCAGGCGCCGTTTTCCGACGGGCAGGCGAAGGTCTACTGGGGTTCGTCAACGATCCGTCCTTCCGCGGGAGTCGGCCGGTCGGCTCCGCAGTGGTAACCCCCGCGTTCGAAGCTGGCGTGGATCGACTGATCCATTGCGTGGGCCCACACATCTCATACCCCGACTGCTACGAGCTGCTGGCCTCCACATACGAGAACGCGATGACTGCCATTGTGCAAGAGAGCCTGACGTGTGTGACCATGGCTTCCATATCGACAGGAAGTCTTGATGTGCCTTGTAAAGAAGGAGCTCAAGTGGCACTCCGCACTATCCAGAATTTCCTGCGGGCCAATCACTGGGAAGGCAAACTCGCTATTGTGTGCTATGAGAGGCGGGTGTTGCGTGCCTTCACCGACGAGAAACGTGCAGTGCTCGAGAACTTCAACGCCACGCCACCGCTCCCAATTAGCAGCGGCATGTTCCCCTGGGCTTAACCGATGAAGGGGGACCAACGACACGTAGAGGGGTTATACAGTAGTGCTTACCACTAAGCAAATGCATAGCACGCATCTCACCTCACTTACACGCGGCTGTGGGTTTTCATGGCCTCGTTGAACAGGATGTTCTCGATCATCTGATGTCCCGCGGCAATGTTGGCCGCCGTTCCGCTGAGTACGAAATCAGTGAGTGCTCCGGTGATGGCGCCATCGTCCGATAGAGAGTAGACGGGCATCGCTGGCGAGATGAGGTAGCACGTCTGCAATAGCGTACAACCAAGAGACATGGCCCGCGGACGACGCACCACGATATAACCTTTCTCTCGGAATTCGGCTCCGCGCAATGGGGCGTCCGAGAACTCCACCGGATCGATGAACGACCGCCACACAATCACCACACGATCCTCCTCCACATACCGACGTAAGATCTGCTTGACGCGGAAATCGGCTTGGGTACCGTTGGCATGTAACTCCATGCCGAAACTCTCCACGATCGTGTCGTCCGTCGTCTCCAGGTTCTACACATCAAACCAAGCTACAAGTCAGTCGGCTATCCTTCATGCTACCGCTATGAGATCTGAGGGTTCTAATGGCATTTACCTGCGGGTCTTTCTGATAGAAGAAGCGGAAGGGCATGTGCTCCCTGGACTTGGCAAAGTACTGCCACGCGGCTGTGCCCGTAGCCAACACATCGAACGGCAGCACTTTGTTGGCGAAGATCTCCATGTATACCCCATCGGGGCCTTCGCGCATCTTGGCGTCACTGAAAGACGACTCCATCTCGTCCAGACCATTGGCTCGGAAGACAGCATCCACCTCGAAATAGGCCTCGTCCACACCGAGCAACAGCTCGTTGAAGATACCTGGGCCGAAGCGGTCAGGAGCCGCCACGTGCATGCGCCGGGTACGCTGGCCGCCATACACACAGGACTCCATCGGCTGGGTGGTCGCGTGAGCCTCCAGCAGCTTCTCGAGACTCTTGGCGATCTTGATTTGGCCCTCCAACACCAGTTTCAACCGGCGGTTCTCACGTTCAGCCTTCAGTCGTTGCTCGAGCTGATGGCTCGCCATCTCTTTCCACACGTCAGGATCCTGGCGAGCCACTGCAGGTGTCGACAACTCGCTCAGATCCTCCTCATTCTCGGCATCAGCGTCAGACTTGGAAGCGGAAGAGGCCGTGGCGCGTCGCGTCTTCTGCAACGCACCCAGTTTCTGCTCCATGTCCACCACCTTCTCTCGCAGATACAACAGCTCTTTGCGCTCCTGCTCCCTCGCTCGATTGGGGTTGTAGCTCAGCGTCTTCTTGGGTTTAGATGAGGCCACCGCAGCATTTACGCTCTTCTTCGTCGTCGTTTGGGCCTTTTGCTTCCCCGATCCCAACAGTTCGGCCACCTCAGTGGCTACCATACTCGATACTGTGACGCTGGAACCCGCATCGCCATCCACGTGAGCCTCTACAAGCGCCAGCTCCGTCGTCGAAGGGAGACCGTCCATTGCCAAGGCGAGAGCTGCTTCGTCCGCAATGTCGACGCCATCACGCAGCTCCGCCAGCGAAGCGCACGCCACTGCCGGGGAGGGAGACGCCGCGACTCCAATGTCGACCGTAGCAGCCTCCACGTACTCGTCCACGAAGCACAGCGCAGCCTCGAAGGCCTCCGGGTCCTCTACGAGGGCGATCGTCATGGACTTCCGTGACGGCGTGGTCAACAAAAAGGGAAGTGATAAACCCATTTTTTGAAATTGTTTTTAGATAACAGGGAAAATGGAAAATGATTTAGAAACGACACTTGTAGAACATTTTAGAAAGGGACGATTCTCCCAGCGAACTTGTCGCAATCGTGCTGGTGGTGGGCTCGATCGTGGCATGTGGCTGTGCAGCGAGACGGGGAAGTGTTAAACGCTGTGTGCAGCCGTTCCGACTACATGTACTAGTGCATGCAGTGTTTGATTGGGATCACTAACATGCACGCATCGCTCAACAATGCGAGGCTTGCCCACTTCCGTCACTCCGTTTTGCCTCTAAATGCATGCAACGTACTGCGCTGTTCAATGACCTCAGAAAACGGCGATGCTGACGTTGACCATATTGATTGATCCATGCAGTCGCTTTGGATTGCAGGCATTTGAAATTTGCCCCATTGAGGCCCTCAAGACATAAAGCAGATGTTCCACTGAGCTGGCGACAGGCGCTCAAATGCCAAGCGAAGTTCGTGTCACTGCTGACCTCAGAATGCAGATGCACATGTATTGAAGCCATCGAAGCAGCATTGCGCATCATTGCGATAGCGGACGTACAGGTACGGTATGCGTCCGCTGCGAATGATTCGCAAAGGATCGTAGGTAAGACCCACTGTCATCATGCGCTTCATTTCTTCGCAATGTTGAATTTTGGTTGTTGAAGGAGGAGTATTTTCACAACCGGTCATCGTCGCTTCCAGAGGCCAAAACGAGTCTGAAATTAGGAGCAAATGCTTGCTTTCTATCCAATCAAAACGCCAGGGACCTTAAATCTCACGTCGGGCGCTTCTCGCCGCAAACTGTATGGTCGGTTTTAGAGCTTATTCCCCGTCTTTTCTGAACCCAATCCCTCGTTCTTCAACGTCCACCCTCTCCAGCATTGGTCTAAAACAGCTTCGTAATCACCAATTTACCACCAATCATCACCCAATAAGCGGTGCTGACTGTAAAACCAAGTCACGGAAACTCAACTGGCGTGGCCAGTCTTCCCAGAGCAGGCAATCCCGTAAATAAGGCATCGAAGAAACGAAAACGCGGCGTCAAG
Organism: Nothophytophthora sp. Chile5; assembly: GCA_001712635.2. Lineage (NCBI taxonomy): Eukaryota > Oomycota > Peronosporomycetes > Peronosporales > Peronosporaceae > Nothophytophthora > Nothophytophthora sp. Chile5. The sequence continues at coordinate 11,030 of MBAC02009550.1, forward strand.
CGCAAGTTGCGGCGCGCCTTCTTCCCTCTTCTTCCCGCTTCTTCGGCGCCTTCCAGGCCCATTAGCCCCATGGTACAGGAGGCGGAGGCCCCCCCTACGCCTGGCGCCGCGTTGTGGTCCGCGTTCGCTGACGAGGAGCCTGCTAGCGTGTCCCAGGCTCCAAGTTCCGTGTCGCTTTGTGCGGCGACATCGACGGCGACTTCAGCAGCAATGACTGCGCCTTTGACCCAGCAACAACAGCTCTTCTACCCGTCAGCGCAGTTCAGTGAGTTGTCTGCCTTCTTAGCATCGACCCACGCGACTTCCGGCGGCTCGGGGAGTGCTCCGCCGACGTTTCTGGACGATCTATTAGGGGCGAGCGACGAGGTGGACGGACAGCAGCAACACCCGCATGTGTCATTCCATCAACTGCATGGCCATGGGGATGACGGTGAGTCAGCAGCGATGACGGACGCGGGTTTACTCGGCGATACGACGTTCTTGACGCTGGAGGAGCAGCAAAGTGGGGAGCAGACGGCGACGACGTATTCGTCAGCTTCCGGTGGGTCGCTGTCGTCACCATCGTCGTCGGGAACACCCACAGCAGTAGCCGGTATGACGACGACGACATCACGTCTGCTGCAGCTGGAAACCAATTATGAACGCAAGAAGAAGCGCGCGAAGATCAATCGGAAGGACCTGAACTCGCGCTTCCAGGAGCTCATGGACCTTCTGCATCTGAAGGAAGACCGCAAACTCAACCGTGCCAAGATTTTGGAAAAAGCAATTGAACATATCGAGAATCTCTCGGCTGAGTTAGAAGCTGTCAAGGCGAGCCAAGCACCGCACCAACCGCAGAATGCAACGCAACAACAGCTTCATGCTCGGAAGGCAGCCGTCGCTATGCATCATCAGCAACAGCTCTTCCAGCAACAACAGCAGCTCCGTGTTGTTCCCCACGCCATGACGCATCCCATGGTTCAGCAACACATCCAGAATGCAGCGGCAAATAGTGCTGGAAGCGGTGCTCTCATGTCGTTTGACTCCTCGCACAATCATCCGTGGAGTGTGGGAAGTACCGGCTCAAGTCTCCCGTTGGCGCCGATGATGTGGGTACCTTGCTCCATGGTGGCAGCCTCAAGAACGATGTTGAAGCGATCAGTTCCTGAACGGCAAGTGGACAGCTCTAGTCGGAAACGCGGGCGGGTTGGCGGACTGGAAGAAGCCACAAGAGCGGATACAGCTCCAGCGATCGGAAACGCACCTGTACCTCAGCCAATCTCCCCTGTTGCTTCCACCGCCGCTGTGGTCTCTTCTTCTGGGAGCAAGGAGACCTCACTGTTCGTGTGGGGCGCGCAGGAGATCCCAACGTTGCTGTCGTTCTGCGACGCCTGGACACTGGCGAACGTCATGGCTGCCTCTCGTGACCTGAGACATGCGGCACAGAGTACCAAGCTCTGGAGGGATCTCTGCCGTGCCCGATGGTGGATCCCAGCAACCGTCGACATCCCACAGCCGCGTAAGCATTGGAAGGAGTGGCATGAGGCGAATCGCATGCCCCAGTGTGCGGCAGTCACGGTACGATGCTGCCTCGTCACGGTTGCTATTGGTATAATCCTGTATCTGACGCAAGTCGGATGTGTGACTCTGTTTTGCTTGGGTTGAATAGCCTGGTGGATTCCTGTTTGCATCGGGCCGGACTAAGGGTATCAACGTGTGGGGGTTGCTGTCCCATCGGTCCAATGGACACACGACACGGACGGTGCTGGTGAGCGGCAAGGCCACGGTCATGCAGGTCGTGGAGCTCTACGTGGTCGTGCAGAACTTGAGCCATTCGCGGCTTCGTGTGACCGACTGCATCTCAGTGACAGCCAGCGCATCTGCTTCGGGAATTGGCGACGGGAAGTCGTCCTTCCAGCCCTTCACAGCGGACTCGGGGGCGCATTTAATGCCTCACGTGGTGGCATTCAACGCCATCCCGTGCACGAGCAAAGACTTGGCGAGCATCACGCTTCAACATGGAGACCTCTCTGTGCTCAGTGTCTTCCTGGAATGCGCCGGCCTCGAGCTGGAAGATCAGTTTCTGCAGAGGTAAGAGGGGAGTGGGCGAGGTTGTGTTGGTGTGAGATTTGGGGTGCGGTTCTGAACTGTGTGGTGTGATGATGCTGATGGAATGCGCAGGGCGTGCTGGTTGAACGTGCAGTGTGAAGCGGACACGAGCGGTGAAGTGCTACAGCGTGTGAGCATTCGCGCTGCTTGTCAGGACCACAGCGACTACAACAGAGACAGGGAGAAGGCGCTGTTGGTCATGCGGCAGGAATCATCCGGTGCTGTCTAATGGTAGGACCATTACCTGTCGAAGCAATAAAGAGCCACACCACCAAGAAGAATTGGTTCGTGCGTGGTTGCATGCTTCCACCTGAAGCCAAGGCAAGTAGGTCCCCAACCGGTGTTGTACCGGTATCCAGAGAGCTTGCGTGAGTGTTGGTCTTTACTTTTGCGAAGACCGACACTCGCAACTTGAGGTGGGTTACCCTTTGTTGGAAGCTATCCTGTTTGATTAGCACCTATTCGAGCTTCATTTTGACAGGGTAGTGACGCTATCATTTCCACACGTTACACAAAATGAAGTGCGTACCCTGTGGGTTACGAGTGGTAACCCCGCACCCACCTTCACTCATTCTAAATCCAAGGCAAAAAGCTCCCCCTTCCTTCCGCATCCAATCTGCAAAAGGAAAGGAAGTGAAAGTCCGCGCGCGCACTTGAAGCTGCTTTCTCTCTACTTGTCCAGGGCCTCCGCCGCCACTCCGCAGTCTGTAAGCTCGTCGAGAAACACACACCATGGGCATCCCGCGCTTCTACCGATACATGTCGGAGCGGTATCCGCTGCTGAACCAGCCCATCTCGGACGTGTCGCTGCTCCCCGAGTTCGACGCCTTCTACCTGGATATGAACGGCATCGTGCACAACTGCACGCACTCGGACGCGGCGGACGACGCGCTGAACTCACTGTCACTACAGGCGCAGCTGCATGGCATCTTCACGTACCTGGATCGGCTGATTACGCACATTATCAAGCCCAAGCAGCTCGTGTACATCGCCATCGACGGCGTGGCGCCGCGCGCCAAGCTGAATCAGCAGCGCTCGCGCCGCTTCCGGGCCGGATTGGATCGCCAAGAAGCCATCGAGAAGGAGCGCTACATGCAGATTAAGCTGGAGGACGAGAAGAACGGGCCGCGCGCCAAGCCAGCGGCCGCCAAGTTCGACTCGAACTGCATCACGCCCGGCACGGAGTTCCTGGACACGTTGTCGCAGCATCTGGTGTACTTTGTGCGGCAGAAGATGAAGACGGATCCGCTATGGGCTCGGCTTGAGGTGTTCTTCTCTGGTAGCGAAGTGCCCGGTGAGGGCGAGCACAAGATCGTGGAGTTCATCCGCCACCGCAAGATGGCGCCCGGCTACGAGGCTAATGTACGCCATTGCATGTACGGCAGTGACGCTGACCTGATGCTGCTGGGACTCATGACTCATGAGCCGCACTTCACGCTGGTGCGAGAGACTGTTGTGTGGGGCAGTAACCACAAGAAGGTGGCGGCCAAACAGATCGAAGAGCAACAGTGGCAGCTCGTGCATCTCAGTCTCTTCCGCGAGTATTTGATGCTTGAGATGCGTGTCCAGCCACCGCTGGATGGCGAGCGCATGCTGGACGACTTCATCTTGTTGACGTTCTTACTGGGCAACGATTTCATCCCGCATAGTCCCACGCTGGAGATCAGTGAAGATGCTATCCCGTTGCTATTGCGCGTGTACCGTGAACTGCTGGAGACTCATGGCGGTAGCTACCTCACGTTCAATGGTAAGCTCATTAACCTCAAGCTACTGCAGGAGCTGTTCCAGATCATTGGTAGCCAGGAGGAGGAGATCCTCATCAACCGCTCGCTGGAGGAAAAGCGACGTTCGGGTCGTCGTGGCGGCCGACAGCCTGCGTCCAAGCAGCATGAGGTTGTGGAAACGGATGTTCAAAAGGCCATTCTGGCGCTTCATGATGACGATGACGACGATCTGCCGCCTGCTTTGATGGATGATGAGGACGAAGAAGCGGCCGAGCGCGAGCTGCTTGAAGCGCTGGACGGCCAATTTGAGACAAAGCTGGCCCTGGAGTCCGAGGAGAGCGAACGTGAGGTGCTCATGCTGGCTGGTAGCGAGAGTTTCCAGGATACCAAGTGGAATTACTACGAGCGCAAGTACGGCATCAAGCGACGCAACGGCGACGCCAACAATAAGGAGCTGGAGCAGGTCAAGAAGCACTACATGGAGGCACTGGTGTGGGTCCTGG